>JAQQZT010000011.1:10013583-10027683 GCA_030068275.1 Clarias platycephalus | reverse complement strand
AATGCACTTTTACAATTTTTCAATTATTAATGTTGGATAGTGAGACTGATAAAAGATGTTGAGGTGTTATATACAGTATATATATATATATATATATATATATATATATATATATATACAACAACTTTAGGAGACAGAGAAATGATGACCTCGGCATTTCACTTATTTTATGGATTCAGATACCAAACCAAGTATTCATGATATCTTGCAACACACCATTTAGAATGAATCACAAACAGGTTAATATCAGCACTTAAAAAATGACAGCAATCACAAAACTACAGTATGACGCGCACCAGTATACGAGGTGGATAAAATGAGCGCAACAAAAAGCGCAGTTCTCACCGCACAGTTTTGCCCATGTTCGCAATCCTCTTGAACTCTCATGGCAGGACAGTCTGACTTTTAATTTCCCCCAAATTTCTTCGTCCGGATTCCGGAGTGTGACCTACTCCACGGACAGCTCCCGCCCTTACACAGGCACATAGACACCGCACAGGCCGGGGCTGCGTCCCACGCGCGCACACTAGCAGCAGCACAGGTGGCGCACTCACTGAACACTTTATTTAGTAACGCGCGGGTTTCGACGGGAATGGCGTAGAAAGAAAAAAGAACAGGGCAACTCAGCAACTGTGTTTAGTGAATTAAATCACTCTTTTACAACATGAACATTTAGTTTAGGATTTGACGAACACTGGTGGGACAGGTTTGTAAATCTCATGTTCTCTGTCACGTTGAACTATCTTAATGCCCTATTTAACATCATATAATTTCAGAAAACTTAGGTTGTCTTTTATACAATTTAAATGTAAACACACACACACACACACACACACACACAGTCTCTTCGAACATGTATTGGACAAATATTAAAACTTTTAGAGTATACTGGTAAAGTGGGACGCCCATAACATCAAAGAGGGACACTCAACCTCAATTATTATGTTTTGTCAGTGTTTTGCCTTTGGTTTATGAAATTAGTTTTTATTCACACACTTAACTAGAGGAAAATGTGGACAAATACGAGGACATTCAAGTGAACCATAAGAGTAAAAACTACCTTTATTTATCTATAAAATCCCCTACTACACTACTTTCACTAGTGCACGAATGGAGGTATACATGAAGGTAGTCATAACATTAAACATCTACTGTAGGTTTTTGGTTCCCCTTGTGCCACCTCTGGTCATAGCTCCGCAGGGTCTCTGGGGGTTTGCTGTGGTGTTTGGCGCCTGAACATGAGCAGCAGATCCTTTGGGTTCTGTGGTTTACAGGGTGGAGCCTCTGTAGATCTGCTTGTTTTTCCAGCACTTGATAGATTGGCATCTGAGGAATTTGGAGGACAGGTCAGATGCCTTAGGCTCTTTGCCTGCTGGGTCCCATGTGAGGCAGGCTGTGGTGCACTGGGTGTTCTGGTGCCTTTCTATCATGGTCAGCACTGAAGTTTTCAGTGATTACGGCCGCATTGGGTTCTCTGCAGGATTGGACCAGATGGGTTGATCTTTGTTCCCGCAGGCCTGGCTGAGTCGTGTGCCCATGATTAAGTCACCAGATTGCTTCAAGCTGATTTCTGCACTGCGGAGACGGAACAAAACCTTAATTATTTGTCTGATTATACGACCCAAACAGTAATAATCAGCTACATTTTTAATAAAACCTTGCATTTTCTTTAATACATATTTACAATATGAAATAAACAATATTTGAATCATAATTCCATTATTAACAACTTTATAGTTGTCATAAAAGGTTATCAACAATAAACATAAATATAAAACTTTATTTATTTGCATAAAAATAAATAAATCCTACTGAGTAATGTAATTTGGAAAACTTGAACGCAAAATAAAATACTAATAAAAAAAAGCAGGCAAACAACAATAAATAAAAATGAATGGTAACGAGCAAAAGCTAAAAAACAAGCAAAAATTAAGTATAAAAAAACAAAAACAAATAAATAATGTGAATTCTAAAGCAGCCTGATCCTTAACCTCTTTCGCTGTAGTGAAATATTTTAAATTTCAAGTCTATTGAATACTGGATTTCATCATCACCAAAGAATTATGCTTATGCTCCACATAATCTCAGTGCTGTAAGGGGGAGTCACTAAAGATGTCAGTTTCCTGCTATCAGCTTACCATCAACATAGAAAATCAATACACAGTTACGGCCAGTGAATGTTTTGTTGCCTTTCTACATCGTACACGTGAAAGCAGCGATGATTCGAAAACGCTTTAGGCTTCTTTTGCTTTCTTGATGATCACATTTAGATCACAATTTAATAGCAAATAGTTTCATTACTGCTGCACGGATAAGCTGGGATTCCTTTGTTCTTTTTTTTTAGCCACTGAAAAAGTTATGCCTCCCGTTCTGCTGTTGTGTGTCTTCCTCTCAGGTAAGACTCAGGATTTTTAAATATTTAAAATATCATGAAAACGGGGAAATATGTTTTAATTTTACATGAACATTTTAATTTGTGTGTCGGATGTGTCTATTGATTGAAGTAAAAATGTTCTTATGTCATCACTGAGCCACTGTTTATTAGTACAAAAAAATCCTGTAAAAACAGATACTATAACAACTACAGTATTTGACTACATAAAATAATATTTACATATTTCCACTACTGTCATCAGTTCACCAAGACAAGTTTGATTCTTGAAGCCTTTTAACCAGTAACGTAAGAAAAACTTATAGCTTCCATTCCTTGTACTCTTGGCTCCAATGATGGCAAGCTGTTCAGTGTCACTAACATGCTTGCTTATTTTATTTCTGATGCTGTTAGATTAACTAAAAGATTTACAGCTAAAACCGTCATAGATTCACTTACTTCCTCATCACATACTTTGTTGTTGAGTTAGGAGGCGTGTCTTTATATGGAGTCTTTCAACCATAATAGTTCCACTTAAATTTGTATAGCTTTTTTGTTTGATATATGTCAATGATGTACTTTACTGTATATCATTATTTGCTATTTTATAAAACTTGTCATCAAGATGATTGAGCGACTTTGATGATTTAGACTGAAAGGAATTATAACGCAAAACCTGTACCTGTAGCTACTGTATAAGATATTTTACCATTAAGCTATGTTAATCTCTAGTCTTTTAAACACCAAATAGTGTATATTCAGTACTTGACTACAGTACATTACCTTAAAACTGGAAAGCTGAATTATATATTATAAAAATTTATATTCTGAGTGTTTGTTAAACATCCAGCAGTTACTAATGTACAGTCGTCTGTTAAGTGATTTGTCAGGCTGATTCTGTCCCTGAGAAGCCAAAAAGGTCTGCACTGAACCAGCTGACACGCACACTGCTGCGCCACTATGACTGCGGGGTCCGGCCCGTCATCAACTGGACCAGTCCTACCACAGTCTTCGTGGACCTCATTCTCCAGTCTGTGCTGGACGTGGTGAGCATATTTACTTATTATTTATTCCTGTCACTATTTATTCCTGAGTAAATGTCTCAAACGCAAACAGAATTACTTTTGGAATAAAAACCTGAATTAATTCAAATCGAATTGATCAAAATTCACTCACTCACTCACTCACTCACTCACTCATCTTCTGTACCGCTTTGTCCTGTATTCAGGGTCACAGGGACCTTCAGCCTATCCCAGGAGGCTTAGGGCACAGGGCAGGGTACACCCTGGACAGGGTGCCAGTCCATCGCAGGCCACATTCATGCACACACTCACACACTCATTCACACACTACTGGCAATTTGGGAACGGCAATTAGCCTAACCTGGGACTGCATATCTTTGGACTGTGGGAGGAAACCGGAGATCCCGGAGGAAACCCACCAAGTACAGGGAGAATATGCAAACTCCATGCACACAGAGACGGGAATCGAGCCTGGCCGGGAATCAAACCCAGACCCTGGAGGTGCAAGGCAACAGTACTAACCAGTGCACCACCATGCTGCCTGACCAAAATTCATTCAATCAAAATGATTAGATAGTCCCTGATAGTCCTTGAGAGGAATCAGACTCAACAGGGAACCTGTCCTCATTTGGGTGTTAACAGTCATACTGTGTGTTAGGCGGCTGGAAGTTCAATATAACAGTTGATGTCTTGTTGGAATTACTTCCAATAACTGTGTCTTAATTGTTTTATTTATTTATGGTACCAATTTGCCACTGGTTGGCTTGGAGCCTTTGAACACGGGTGAAAGAGATGCATCTTTCTGTGTGAACTGTACACACAATTGTTCATGAACACCACTTGCAAGAACTGGGAATTATTGCCACATCCCCAATGCAGTCCTGATCTCACTCCAAGCGATTTCCATGTCTGGGTCATCAAAGGTGTTCCTGGGAAGCTAGCATTTCAGACATGAAGCAGGCAGTTTGATCATGGCTTCAGCATACTAAGAAAACTTTCTACACTACCTTGATGGTATCCAAGCACTATTGAAAAGCTGGGGTTAAGTGCATTAGTGTACCAAGGGATTATATAGACAGATAAATATTTATCTCTCTTAACAGTGTAATTCTGCACTATCAGAAGCCCTGGATTAAAAGTAACACTTGAAGAAAAAAGTATACTTTTTTGATATAACATGTATGACATACAGTGTCAGACACTATGTCAGAGTCTGATACATTTTAGATAAGGAGGTTTTCCAAACAAACTTCACAGGTCAAGCACATCTTGGCTGATGGAATATAAAAGTACAAATTTTGTGAAGTTTGTTCCTTCACAGTTAGTTTATAAAGCAAAATGTCTTTGCTTAACACTGTTATTTAACAGTTGTTCAACTATGAATACAAGTAATCTAGGATTCTCTTTACAGGATGGACAGATGCAGAAAGTGACCACAAGTATTTGGTATCGCCAGGTATGTATAATTTTTTATCAGTAAGCTATGGTTCATATAGAGGTGACACCTATATGATCAGATCAGAAGTATTGTACACAATACAGTATTGTATTAGGTGGATGCAATAAAAAAAATGATGGATCAGATGTGGTGTAATGATGTGATCGGATGCAGATTTGGAAAAGCAATTTATTTTTGAAACTGGAAATGCTTCCATATAAAGAGATTTGTCTGTTTTACACTGTTTTGTACTGTGTATGACTGTGTATGTGACAAATAAAATTTGAATTTGAATTTGTGTGTGAAAGAATTTAACTTCAAAGTGGTTCAATAAAAAATACAATTTAAAAGTTTTAGTATTAATATTTGTATGGGAAAAAGTGGCGTTGTGCCGAATTTTAGTTTCATTAAAATCTTGCATGCCTTTGTAATTGGAGCTTCTAACCTGAATAATAAATCCTATCCTCCTTATAATTTCAGATCTGGAAAGACGAGTTTCTCGTATGGGATCCTGAAGAATTTGATGGAATCACGGAAATATCGCTTTCCTCGGATGCCATCTGGGTGCCTGATGTTATCATCAGCGAATTGTTAGGATGCAAAAAATCTATATGTATTTATGATCCATGCTACAAAAGATTCATACAAAATAATCCCCCCCCCCTTTCTCTTTAGTGTGGATGAGGGCAAATCTCCTGTTATCCCATATGTATATGTCAACTCTTCTGGGATGGTAAAGAACTATAAACCCATACAGGTGGTCTCGGCCTGTGACTTGGAGATTTATGCCTTTCCTTTTGACAAGCAGAACTGCACCTTGACCTTCCGCAGCTGGCTCCACTCAGGTAAATCTTTTCTCCCTTCTGTTGGGCAAAAATATGTTGTTTTAATTAAATAAAAAGAAAAAAGTTGTCCAATTTCATGAATACCAATTTTTAATTTATAATAACTTTGTACTTAGAGTTTCTAATGCTACAGTATCTAACCTGAACACATTCCATGAATTTTAATAAAATAAAAAAAAAGCTAATGAATCAGCTTTACAGAAATCCAGATGTAGTGTAAGGTACCTAATGAGCAAGCTACTGTAGTTGTAACAGTGGTGATGAAAAAAACCTTCAAGATGACATAAGACAGCTTAAGGAGGAACCAGGTAAAAATCTACAATATCAATGGTGGAATATTACTAAGCTTTGTCTTTTGGCTTATTATTGGCATCTTACAGCCAGTCTCAAATTCTACAGTATATGTACTTATCTTACTCTTGGTTGGATTCTTGTAGTGGCTGAGGTGGATCTGGCTCCTTTGAGGAGCCCTGAGGAAATTGCCCTAGACACGGAGAAGTTCATGAACAACGGCGAATGGGAATTGCTCTCAGTGCTTTCGCATTATTGGAAGCTTAACTTGGGTAACAAGGATTATGCCCATGTCCAGTTTAATGTGAGGAACAAATTTATTTGAATCATTTAAACAAAAAGTTAAATTGTCAAAAACCCAAATTTTATTTATTTATTTAGCTGTTTTTATGTTGTAACTATATTAATTGTAAACTATATTGGTTTCCTCCCACGTTATGGGTTAATTGGTTTAAACACATGGCATATAATCTATATTATGTCTATTTTATTTCAAAGTTGTAACAAACCTTCAAGGGAGGTGATTACAAGTGATGCTGGCATTGTTGACATTATATTGATGAAAAGCATAAACAGACAGTGAGTGTACGGAAAAATATTTTAAACAATATGTGGGAGTTGAAATAGTTTATATAGATAACTTTACAGATTCATAATTGCACTTATGATACTTGGAATTTGTAAGCATGCCAGAAATTTTCATAAATTTTCATTTGGAAACGTTTTATCTGACCCTTCGACTGTACATGTCACGATTATACATGTTTAAATATGAATTAAAAAGTCAGCACAAAAGCAATACTGTTCAAGCACTAAGTGCTTGGACCCCTAATTCAGAGGCACACTATTCTATTTTTGTGTAGAAATTTTTGCCTGAAAGGTTCACAGAGCATTCAGTTGAGTTGAGTAAAGTTGTAAATCATGACTGAGCATTAGTGTTTACTTTCATACAAGAGCAAACGAATATTCAAAAATGAAGCTGGCAGTACAAAAATCTATCAATTAACTCACATGAACATGAGCATTGCATTTAAAGCATTCATTCATTCAGATTTATTAACAGCCTGTTCAGGGTGATATACAGTATATATACAGTATATATATCTACGTTATGAGATAGAAGCCCAACTTTCGATAAAATAATCTTCTGATTTGGGCCACTATGGGGTTTAATCCCAATACTGTACAGATATAAAGATATATGGAGCACTATGGCCAGACATTGATTTAGCTAGTGGCATTTTTTTTACTCTCATAGTGGATTGAGTATCAAACTTTCTTAAGTTTGAGTCAACAATTGATAGGCACTATTATATTTAGGCCAAAGCCCTATAGCCTATATTAAGCCTCTGGTGGATATCTAGCTAAAATTACATAAAAATCTTAAGAATAAAGAGCAAGAATGAAGGAAAGCTGGCTTTCATTTATTGCCACCTGTCTGATCCAGGCCTTGAGAACAGACTTGGCAAATGTTCTTTTCTTTACCACTGCCTACTATTTTCCATGCATACTGTAAATGCAGCATTTTAAAAAAGTCTTCAAGCTGCAGCTAAAGTATTGACCACAATCTGACAAGTGACACACCCATTGCACTAAACTCTGTGTGGCTGTTAGTAACAGTGTACTAATGCTTATAGATGCAGCTTAACGGCAGACAGCGTGCTGTGACGATGGCAATAATGAGACTGTCTCTGTGCTGTCTGATCAATGAGCTTCATGGTTGGTGAGATGAGCAGGCCAACGACTCCGAGCCGCTGCATAAGCCTCACTGCTTGCACCGGGGAGGAAGGCACACACGGGCACTTTGATTACCTTTCCTCCATGGCTCATTGGCACAAGCCGTTTAGGGATCCATATTTGCGTTTTCATTCATCGGCCAAATGGGCGGGATGGTGGAGGCTGTTTAAGTCGGTGTGAAATTGCTCTTTGTTGCGCTGTGCAAGTTTAAGCAGCCTTAAAAGAGGCAGAGTGACACGGATGGTTAGCCAGTCCGACTTTAAGCGGACTCTGAAAAAGTGCATCTGAGGGCTTTGTGCTGTCTTTTTCTGAAGCAATTACTGCAGCGCTCAAGAGGATCTGAAGTATCAGAAAGCTATTTTATTTCTTAAATGAGCACTTAAATTTATGGGTCTAGGCATTTTTAGAAAAGGCCTCAGCTTGATCCCTTAGGTTTGTCTAAAATGAGACCCATGTTGACATTTTTTCTCAAAATGATACAAGATCAAATTGACCCAGTGGCAGGTGCGTGTTCAGGTTTTTAGACATGGGGTAGGAAACATGTGGCAAGAGCACATTACTCAGTCACTCACTTATTCTCTATACCTCTTCTCCTGCACAGGGTTTTTGGAGACCTGGACCCTATCCCAGGGGCCGCGGGCCCTAGGTGGGGTACGCTCTGGATGGGGTTCAATACATAGCAGGGCACAAGCACACACTCACACACTATGGGCAATTTGGAAATGCCAATTAGCTGACCCTGAATGGACTTTTTGCCCATGTGTGCATTTAGGTACTAATCCGCCGGCGCCCCCTGCTGTATGTCGTCAGTGTGCTCATTCCCAGCATCTTCCTCATGGTGGTGGATGTTATCAGTTTCTACCTTCCACCAAACAGTGGCACACGTATCACCTTCAAAACCAGCATTCTGCTTGGATACACCGTATTCAGGGTTAACATGATGGATGAAATTCCAGCAACAGCCATCAAAACCCCTCTAATTGGTATGCTATGAAACATCAATTGTCTTAATCTTGTTTTCATAAGGGCAATACTGAAAGTGGGCATAATCTTTTCATTAACTAACATATGTCATTCAAATTGCAATTTGTCTTCTGTACTAAGCTTCTACTCAACATAGTCTCTATCACAAGGGATGCATTTGTGCCTTTTTGAAAATTCCCTTTGTCGCAGTTGATGGACTCCCATTGAGCTACAAAATGTTTAGGAAGATGACACCATTGACACCGTCGACAAGAGCATTGTGTCCAAATGGATGTTCAAAAAGGTTTTGAGAGTTGGGATGGTGCAAATGTATCGCTTGTGATGGAGTCTATGTTGAGTAGTACCTTATATCAAAGGTGCCAGTCTGTGTTGGTGTGTTGCAGGTGTTTTTTTCGTGGTTTGCATGGCTCTCCTGGTGCTCAGTTTGGCCAAGTCCATTTTTGTGGTCAAGCTGCTATATCACAGACAAGAAGAGGTTAAGGAGATGTCTATCTCTGCATGTTTACTGCAAAAGTATGGGTCAACTGAGCAGAGCTTCAGTGAGAGTCTCTTCACCTCAATGAGGACGCTGGATGACTTGGATCATTCAGGAGGTGCGTAGAGTTATTGGAAAAGATAGACTCCGATGTATGTCATAGAAAGTAATTTAATTGTGCAAAGTTCAAGTGTATTAATGGATTGGTATATTGTTGTCTTGGTTTTGTGTATCTGTGTGTAGGAATTATAGCCAACAACAATAGAATCATTTATTGTAAAAAGTCAATTTGTATTTTTTCTTGAACACTCAGGCTATGAGTTTGATCTCTCGTCTGAGCCGGACCTACTGTCTCTGACAGACACCCAGCCCAGCCCACCACAGCTGGAGAAAATCCTGCAAGATCTTACCACCCTCAAACTTTTCCTCGAGGATGACGAGAACGATGGCATGGCTCAGGAAGACTGGCTCGCTCTCTGTTACAGAGTGGACAAGTTGCTGTTTCGCATTTACCTGCTCATCTTCATCATTTACTCTAGCACTCTTCTGCTGATGTGGAATAGCTGGAGCAAATAAAGGGACAAACACTTTGACAAACAACAATAAAGTGTTATTGTGTTAGCATCTATTTGGTTAATACCCTGCATATCAATTTATATGGATATGCACTGAATGACTGAATGTATACATAAAGATATCTGATATGTACCACATGGGACTCACTGAGACATCCATGAACACTCATGATTGTCCTGGTCTGACTTAAACTGTCCCATAAATTAGTTTTTGTATAGTTGTAAGTCAGTCCTGGTTTTCCTTGATTCAATCTTTATGGACCTTATGGAATTTATGGAATATTGTATACAATCAAAACAAACAATAATATCCTCAAAAACATATTACAAACTTTTACTTTAAGCAACATATCGTCTTTGGCTCACTGAGAAACATATTTGTACAAAGAAATTGAGTCTTGCTTTATATTTTTTGTCCATCATGGTCTTTATAAATGCTTTTTTTTCCAAATACAAAACATTTCTTTTTTTAACTACACTATATTTGGCCATCATCATAACAATGGCTCTGAAACCAAGTTTAAAAATCCCAAAAAGAGTCGCAAAAATGTTTCAAAGAAATAAATAAATAAATGTAATAGTCTAGTGTTTCAGACCAGAGTAAAATTATAAAAAAGAATTGTCTACAGAATTGTCAGATGAATTTATGTAAGATATCCATATTAAATCAAGATGAAAACGGAACAAAACAAAAAAAACATGTATAGTTGGAACTTTCATTACAGAGAACCAGGAATAACAACACTGTCCCAGTTATGTGAAGAGTGCTTTCTTCAAATAATCCAAACTGAATTTTTAACACAAATCTTAACCTGAAATTCTCTAAGGGAATGAATAAAACATGACGGACATGCTATTGTAGTACAGTAATAAACAACTGGGGTGGTGTGTTGCAGCCTGACATGGAGAAATTACTGTTATCCTGATATTTATGTTACCTTGAAGTTAAATGTTGTTTTCCAGTTACAGTGTATTATATTCAACCTAAGCACTTTAGCAGTGATTATGATTTGTACTGTAGCTCATAAATGAACAAGTATTATTTTTACCTATTTATAGATACACATAATATTGTGGAACATTGTGGAATAAGGCAACTCAGTCACTGTTTTCACTTACCTTTCACCTTCCTTCCTATCTCTTTTTTAGATAGATAGAAAATAGACACAGTTGGTCATGTTTCCATAAGTATTAAATAAACTTCCACTTACAGAAAACTCCAAAAATTATATATTGTTCTTTGTGATAAGAGCACTGTATCTGTTTGCTAATAGATTGTGTGGAGTGTCCAGCATGACCAGACAATGTACAGTAAATAAGCCATGACTATGGAAATATAATATAGTAATTATATGACATAGCTTATTAATGTAAGCCTGTGATTTGCCAAAAAAACTACTGTGAGATATTTATTATTATACATCATGAAATATTAATAATATTATATTGTTTTATTAATGTGTATTAATATAAGTATTATACTGTATATTAAATAATGATAATGTGATATATTAAGTAACTAATATTATTATAATATTATAATATTTTCTATTATAAAAATGATATCAGCACCTCAGAATTAAGATTACAACATCACTTTAGTTTAACATGTAAATCTTATAATTATGCTGGTAAATTATAAATAACTACAAAAGAAAAAAAAGCCCTGTGGCGGATTTAAAGCTCAAACTAAAGCTAAAGAGAAAATACAGGTAAAATTTTACCAAAGAACTGTTTTTGTTAAAAAAGTTATGCTGTGTGTCTATTTAAGCACTTGAGTGAGGATTTCTGCCATTCCTATCATTCTTTTCATTCTAAAAATAAAGAAAAATGAGTTTGAATGTAATGTAAATGACTGTTCTCGGGCTTAACAAATAAAAAACATTCCTCTGAAACCGGTCAGGTACACGGACTGGACTGGAATTGAGAGCCAGACATTCTTGTATTTTTAATGCTGTCTTGAGGCATCGTTCCACAGGTTTCCTGAAGGACTTTTTCTGTCTTTCATTTCCAGTCCAGTCTGTATATATGACTGGTGTCAGAGGAATGTTTTTAGTTCATTAAGCCACACAGTGACCATCATTCAAGCATTAAAAACATCTAACTTAAGGCATGAACCAGTGAGAAACATGTGCTGATGATGACAGATGATCGGTCTGGTGATTAATATACTAGTGCTGCTGAATGCTGAGAGGTTGGAACAGACGAAGGGGGAAATGAGGTTGCTGCTTAGGTTGTTACATATATATCGTATTTTAAAATTATACTGTATCTTAAAGCACTTTGAAGGCTGTTGTGGTAAAGCATTTGTTCCCATTTCTTTAATGTATTTAACTTGATATGAAGAAATGAGGGCTGGCTCAAGACTTTTGCACAGTACTGTATATCACCACAACATTACAAATTCTAATCAAATACTGATACTCATCATTTGCCATTTTTTACAGTAAGAGCATTGCATATCCAGTTTTCACGTGCTTACTGAAAAATAAACCACAGCCATAAGCAGGTCACCACACTTAGTTTTCATTACACAGTGGATGTGAACTGGCTGCTCAGTGAAAAAAATAAAAAAAGGAAGGGAAAAAAAAGGATAATTCAATTCCTCAACAAATTTCTGGTAATATTTTCCTGACACAAATCTAATTAGCTGACTAATGTAGAGTCTAATGAAGTCTCATCATGGCAGACCAGAGTATAGTATCTCAGTTTAATGTAGTAAGTGCTCATGGAAATTGTTTGAACTTGGCTGAGAAATATGACCCTGGCATCGTCACGAGCGGCTGTTATGGATATTCAGCCAGACAGTTAAGGAAAAATCATTAGCCATAGTACACATTTTATACTCCCTATTTAAGTCACTGAGTTCACTTTAAATAGGAACTAAAAAAAAAACTAATGGATATGCTTATATCCATTTGCATATATATATATACACACACACACACACACACACACACACACACACACACACACACACACATTAATATATTAAACATTTATTTCTATGCACACACACAAATTTATTTCTATTTCTATCACATTTATTTCTATTTATTTGATATACAGCATATGATAATAGCATGATAATAATTTGATATTAATATGTATTAATATAATATACATCGTACTATATTTCTTATATTTTATAAGAACAATAAATCTTACATATATATTTTTTTTTTTTTCTGAGGTGTGTATTTTTTGCCTGACTGTGTGTATTTTTTGACTGACCGTGTGTAGGTGTGTGTGTGTGTGTGTGTGTGTGTGTGTGTGTGTGTGTGTGTCTGTCTGTCTGTCTGTCTGTCTGTTTATGGTTCTGCTTGTGCCCAGTGATCGGTTGGCACCACATTCAGGATGTACCACGCCCAGTTTCCTGGGATAGGCTCCAGTCCTCCAGTGACCCTACATATAAACAGTATAGATAATTGATGGATGGAAAACTACTTTATTAAATAAACAAATCTAAAATTAACATTTTTACATTTTAACATTAATGTTTCCAAAAAAAAAAAAAAAAAAGCCTGTTATGGTTAACTTGGCCTTTCACTGCATAGGACTTTTTAGTTGACTATTTTGGACTGTTCCTGCCAAATGAAACAAAATCACTTTCAAAAACAAGAGAACATTTATTTATGGCATGAAATTATACTTAATTTAATAATCCATCAAATGACTGTTCTTGGGCATTGCTCTTATGAATTATTTCTTTCTATTTTTTTTTCTCATTGCGTATATTTGCAAAGTGGTCCCTGCAATTAAGAAAAAAACTTTCAAATACTATTTGTATTGTATGAGTGTAGTATTTTTGGACAACAATTTATTATTCTAAGTAGTTCTCTATCAGTCACATTTGTTTTCCCTCTCTACAGAACAGGCTAAAAAAGTCTGTTATTAAAGAGGTACATTTTGGTTGTGTAAGATTTAACTGTACCATTCAAACATGAACCTTAATTGAATGTTAAATCTGCATCCTTCTCAATTACAAATACTTATGAGAAACCATTCCTACATCTAATAATTCTTGCATTTTCATGCTGACTTTAGTAAATTTCATGCAGCAGTGTACTGATCTTTTCCTGTTCTGCTGGAAGAGGATGAGGATGAGGATGAGGGCTGGTGACAAAGGAGGTGTGGTTAACAGCTGCAGCAGTGAGAGCTGATGGTAAACTGAAACCCAGGAGAGCAGGAGCCTGAGGAGCATCAGAGTCCTGGAGCCTGCCTGATAATAAACCTGCAATAAGCCTACAGTGCCTTTATCCTAACCCTCTCGTGTTTAGGACAGTGTTACGTCCCGTAGTATTTTCGGCATTGCGCATGCATTTTGGTGCCTATGTCTTTCAGGTCCTGGGATTGGACATC
>JAQQZT010000011.1:9960363-10013483 GCA_030068275.1 Clarias platycephalus | reverse complement strand
CCTTGTTCATAAGTGACTTCTCAAATAGTAATCAGTGACGGTTTTCAATATATTAACCTTCCTATTTTTATTTATTTTATTTTTTTTCTCTTATGTCGGCTTCCTATCTCCCTTAGACAAGAGCAGACTTAACAACTAAATAGGAAACCGTAACAGACAGCATGAGGACTTTAGTGGTGTGGACCGCACTCAGCATATTTATGCACATTGCAGTGACGGCCTGCTCAGGTGAGTGTGGCTAATTAAAATTTCTTTCTCATTAGTGACCTAATTATATAGAGAAGATATGGATGTGCAGAATACTATCTCAGGAAAATAGAAAAATGTTCCAGTTACTGGAGATATTCATCTTTTGTATCGCTAGGATATCTTTTATATCGCAGTCTGCATGTAGAGTACGTACAGTAACTGGACCTTATTGACTAATCCTGAGTGTATTTCTATAAAGGTACGCAAAATCCACTTAATCCACTCCATGTAATATTTACGCATTGAAAGAATAAAAGATGTTCATAATGGGCTCACTTCAGTGGCAAGAATAGCAGCCCTTTAGGATGATCATTTAATAGATACAGTGATCTAATGTTAATTGTATCTGTCATAAGACTATACTAAGGTTTTAATGCAACTATAACATGGATATATACTGTGTGTATAATACACATACAAGTAAGAAGAAGAAGAGTATTTGAGAAATACCACTTTTTTTTATACTGAAAGCTTGAGTATCAAATGATAATTATAACCTTCTGATATATTTTTCCTTAAATACAATAAAATAAATGTAAACTATCTTGAAACATACATGGTTTAAACAAATCTCCAACTATCACATATAAATCCCCTACAATAAGGAAAATATAAATGAAATAAAAATTAATTCAGTATGTACAGTTAATGTGAAAATAAATAAATATTTCCAGTTCCAGATTTAATTCCGAACTTTTCCATTTTTTACATGATCAGATGGTATTGACTCTTATATTCATCCTGGCATTGGATCGATGCCATGTCTAGTAATGGGTACTGAAATATGATAGGTTGTATAGCATAGGGAAATTTTATATTGTGTTTTTCCCCAAAGACATAAGAGACATTAACAGCCTGTGCTTATTGAAACTGGAATGGCTAAACTAAGACTGGAAGTAATATAGCACTAAATATATTGATACAAGATTTTTTTTTTCAACTCTAAACCTAACCTGGTTCTAACATTGACAAATGAAGTCTCATGTGAAGGACAACTTGGAGTGGGGAATATTGAAATATATTATATATTTTGGAATATTGGGGAAGTTTGGTTATAATTTAAAAAACCACATGTATTTCAAATATGACCGCATTTTTGGACATTTGGACATTATTTAAGCAGAATATAAAAAAATCATGTAAAGCAGAAACTGCACATGATTAATGAACAGGAATGTGTGTAAAAACATTTTTTTCTGTAAGGACTGTATTGAGTTGCATGTTAGTTTCCTAACTATTCCAAATACTCCTTGTGTCTTTACCTTTTAGTTGAATTCATTCACAAATGTATATTTCTTTCGCACTTTTTTCAGTTAAAAGGCTTGGCAGTAACCCTGGGCGATTCGCCAATGCCACTTTAGTGCGGCTGTCGGAGTATTTAAGTGCTGGATATAAAAAAGGAGTACGGCCTGTAAAAGACTGGCGAGTCTCAACCACGGTGGCCATCGACTTAATGGTCTATTCAATCCTGAATGTGGTGAGTAGAACAACTGCTAAATAAAAATACATATGATTATACAAGATTATTATTTCTTAATTATTTTGATTTATGGAAAAATGTTGCCTAAATATGTTATGTGTGTAATGCAGGATGAGAAGAATCAGGTTTTGACAACATATGTGTGGTACAGGCAGGTAGTATATAATGAAATAGAAGCTTATACACTTTCATATGTAATGTACAAACCATTAAAATGATATTATTATTATTATTATTATTATTATTATAATTATTATTATTATTATTATTATTATTATTAATCTTTACTTACTTGTGTGAAGCAATGGATCGACGAATTCCTTGTTTGGAATCCTGAAGATTTTGATGATGTTCGCAAGATCTCAATCCCAACCGCAAATGTCTGGGTACCTGATATTCTCATCAATGAGTTGTAAGTACATATCCAATATTTCTGTTTACACTGCAGTTTATTCCACTTATTATTAACCATCTTAATAATTGTTGTGACTGATCAGAGACATCTGTGTTGTATTAGGTCAACTAGTTCTGATTTAAATGACACAAAAAGACTTTAAGTTCCACTTTAACTCATGTCTGGTCTGGCATTTTGATAAACACCTCATATCCAAAAGTTTGATAACACCTGAGCATCACACTCATATGCGCGTGTTGAACATATCATTTCGGGTTGAGTTTTCCTTTTGCTATTATCCTAAGCTCATTTCTTCTAGGAAGGATTTCCAATAGATTTTCGAGCATAGCTGTGGGATTTGTCCATTCAGTCACAAAAGCATTTGTGTGGTAGCCTGGTGTGCAGTCGGTGTTCCAATTCACCCCCAAGCTCTTCAATGGGTTTGAGGTCAGTTCTTTGTGCAGGCTGCTTGACCTCTTCCACTCCCGACTTGGCAAGCAATGTCTTCATAAACCTTGCTTTCTGGACAGGTTCAGTGTCATGCTGGAACAGGTTTGGACAAAGACATTCTATACAATTGTCTGCATCCATTTTGTGGCACCACATGACAGCCAGGTGTCCAGAAACTTTTTTAGTGACCTAATTGTATAGAGAGGATATGGATGTGCAGAATACTATCTCAGAAAAAAATAGAAAAATGTTCCAGTTACTGGAGATATTCATCTTTTGTATTGTATCTCTAGGATATCTTTTATATCGCAGTCTGAATTTAAAGTACATAACTGGACCTTATTGACTAATCCTGAGTGTATTCCTATTAAGGTACACAACATCCAATTGTCCATGTAATATTTACACATTGAAAGTATGCAAGATGTTCATGATGGCCTCACTTCAGTGGCAGGAATAGAAGCACTTTAGGATGATCATTAAATCGAGACAGTGATCTAATGTTAATCGTATCTGGTCTGGTTTGAATAAATTGCTCATTTAAATAGAATATGCTAAGGTTTCAAAATCAGGTAGGTTAATGCAACTATAACATGGAGCTACATCAAACCACAATCTTTAAAATGGTGGATAAGAAGATATATAAAAATTCTTTTTATAAATACATGTGATAAAAACTAAAATATTTGGCACTAGGCAGAGCTCTTCAATGTGTTTGAGGTCACTTCTCTGTGCAGGCTGCTTGACCTCTTCCACTCCCGTCTTGGCAAGCAATGTCTTCATAAACCTTGCTTTCTGGACAGGTTCAGTGTTATGTTGGAACAGGTTGTAAATTGTATGCCCAAAAAAACATTGCTACAAAGCATACACTGATCAACCATAGCATTACCTGATCCCACATAAAAGCTAATGTAGCACAAATTGCTGAAAAAAGGTTAATGCTGGCTATGATAGAAATGTATCAGAACACTCAGAGCGTCACTTTCTCTTCCATCTTTCTTGTCTTTTAACTGATCCATTGCAATTAGTCAAACCACCATTGAACAGTATGTCAAAATATTTCAAAGACAACATACAAATTGTTTAACACCACCACCTTCTACTGTATCGAATTACTGTTCTCATAATCCGTTATCATTTTATCATCTATTTAAAAATCTTCCTGTGTATTACATTTTCCTCTGTGGATTTATCCTTACAGTGTAGATGTTGGAAAGTCTCCTGACATTCCGTATGTGTACGTAAGCAATGAGGGACTTGTGCAGAACTACAAGCCTATTCAGGTGGTAACAGCCTGCTCTCTCAACATCTACAACTTCCCCTTTGACGTCCAGAAATGCAGCCTTACTTTCCAAAGCTGGCTGCACACTAGTAAGTTCACCTGTCCTTTATTACACAACAAGACCATCTCAGTATTTATGTCTTCCTGGAGAAATTATTGAATAAGTTTAATTAGGTTATATACAGTACATCTGCAGATGTCAGGTTTACATAAAACTGTGATATTCGATAATGAGGAACCCAGTGCACTAACACTGGTTTATTATGTAAATTATAGAAACATTTTTTCACAACAAGGTAACACATATTTAATTGAGTACTGGCAAAGCTGTCAGCATTGCACCTCTCTCCAGGAAGCTGTGATCAGTCTGAATGAAGTGACCTTTAGCATATCTCGTCCTGTAGTTAATGACATCAACATCACGCTAATGAGGACCCCGCAGGAAGTGAAGGATGACAAGTCTGTGTTCATGAACCAGGGAGAGTGGGAGCTGCTGCACGTCCTGTCCAAATACAAGTCCTTCAGTGTGGACAATGATGACTACTATGCTGAAATGAAGTTCCATGTATGTACCCCCTCATCCATTGTTCACTATTATACTCCATTTCCTGACTATTCTTAACTTACATTAATACCTAACTAACCATGGATAACTAACATTTAATTGACAGTTAAACCATTTTCTAACTTCTAATTTTGTTGATCAGACATGGCTGTGGTGGCCAAAATTGTAACATTTTATTTGCTTAACTTTTTTTTTTTTTTGCTTGCATGAAATAATGATTTTGCAGCTCCAGTGCAAAACATCAGAAGCCAAACATGCCTTTACTGATCGATCACATATGGGATGAGAGAAAAATTTGGCCAAACTATTTCAATAAAATTCTACATTTCTAGTTTTGCCACCACATTACCGGGAAATTGCTTCTCATGCTGCTACCCTCAGGTGGTGATACGCCGCAGACCGCTGTTCTACACCGTCAATCTACTTCTCCCCAGCATATTCCTGATGGTGATGGATATAGTGGGTTTCTACCTCCCCCCTGACAGCGGGGAGAGAGTATCCTTCAAGATCACTCTGCTGCTGGGATACTCCGTCTTCCTCATCATCGTCTCCGACACACTGCCAGCCACCGCCATTGGCACCCCTCTCATTGGTAAATGGTCCATCTTGTTTTGAGTACAAAAAACATGGAAGTAATGCTAGTGCTGTGTGAAGGAGCATGACAGAGTGAAACATTTCTGTCATTAGCCATGAAAGCGATATAAATTATTACAGTGATGTGGTGGAAAATGTCTTCCTGTATGAAACAAACTTGTGTTGAATCTATCTGAACATAACTACTATATTAAAGATGTGCAGCTCTATCTGCATATAAAGAGATATAGAACCTACTCATTAAAATCATCCAAATTCTATATACTAATATACACTGAGACATGATGCAATCCAGTATTATACAAATGGAAAAGTAATGGTTTTCTTTGAGATTGCAGGAAGTCCCCAACATACGAACGAGTTCCGCTCTGAGAGCTAGTTCATAAGTCCAATTTGTTTGTTAGTCTAATCGAGGTACTAGAACACTAACACAATTGGCTATGTATAGTGTAAAACTAACATGTTCATGATCTTGTCCTTGTTCTTTAGAATTGTGCCGATGATTGAGCGATTCATGTTAAAAGAACGAGCAATGTCTACCTTCTTTTCCCATTGCGCCAACCTCTCAATTATTTTAACTTTTGTGTCCATAGTTATTGAGGCTTATTTTCAAAAGTTTGTAACTTGAATGTTCGTACAGTAGGTACGAGGCCACACCTCCTTTAGAGGAACTGACAACAATACTATAGAGGCCATGTCTATCTTTCTGTGATTAAAAGGCACAGGTGCCACACCTCTTACACTATGACAGATAAGTGTAGATGCCATGTCTCCCTTATTTTGACTGACAGGAACAGAGGCTACACCTCCTTCATTCAGCCAGACAGGCACAGAGAATCCCCTCTTTCACTAGGACTGATAGGTACAGAGGCCACACCTTTATCCTGTGACTGACAGACACAGACACCACACCTCCTTCAGTAGGACTGACATATACAGAGGCCACACCTCCTTCTCTTTAAATGACAGAGACACAGCCTCCTTCACTGGGACTGACAGGTATATAGGCCCCACCTCTTTTACTGGGACTGGCACAGAAGCTATGATAAGTAAATCTCATTCACTTTTGTGACTCATGGTTAAAAGTCTGTGGGGATTCAGTCGTCCAGATCATGGTATCCCAGTGGCAGCTAGACATGCTTAAAGGTGATGAAGCTGTTTTACTTCTCAACTGAAAGGCTTCATCGGTTCTAACTAATTGCCTTGGAGAGACAGACGTATAAACCTCAAAGTGGAGTCATTGACATCTTTAGGTCATTGACACCCTGATGGTCACCTGGTGGTTGTTGTTCCACAAGGCTTTCATGCGTGTCATTAGGGTCACTTGAGTCAAAGCATGAACAACTGTAAAACTGCCCCAGGAGTGATGAAAGAACTGCATTGTAAGTGGGTGATAAGTGGTGTCTAAGTGAGGGTTGTTCCAGGTTGACGTAGATGGCTTCCTTTATTCCTCTTTTAAACCATCAGTCTTCCCTGTCTCTGAATATGAACATTGCTATCTTCAAAGGAGTGATACTTGTCTGTAGGATGCCGATGGACTGCTGAGTCTTATCCTCTCTTGTATTATGCCACGCATTTGTAAAATGGTTGTATTTTTTGTTTGTGTTGACAGCACTGTATCTATTCAATTAATCCCAAATGTGCTCGATGGGTTGAGGTCAGGGCTCTGTGTGGGCCAGTCAAGTTCTTCCACATAGTCGTGCTGGAATAGAAAAGGGCCTTCCCCAAACTATTGCCACAAAATTGGAAGCATAGGATTGTCCGAGATGTCTTGATATGCTAATGCATTAAGATTGATGATGAAACCTAAAACACAGGAGGTGAAAGCCTTCACCAAACACACCACTACAAAGGGCAGTCACAGGGAATTGTCTGGCCTTCCTGGATTGTCCAGCATATGCACAAAGGGAACAGAAGCCTCAATATTATACAGGAATCAATGATCTCTTGCCATCCTCTGTAGCACCAACTAGAGGTGATCAGAACCCTATGGCACTGGGATACAAATAATGTGTCTACAAATCTGGATGGAATGCAGAAGGGAAGCAAACACATTAAGTAATTACTCAAAACATGTGGTTATTCAAACTGACTTTTTCATTAAATCCACTAAAAGATGCAGTAGGATTGCTTCCACAGCAGACAGAGACAAAAAGAACAACAAACGCAACAACATTGTCATGCCATATGTTGCTAGAATAGCTGAAAAACTCTGGAGGATTTTCAACAAACACAGCATCACTGTACTTTACATTTCAAACCTAGTAACACCTGAGGCAGAAACTTGTCCAATCCAAGGACAAAACACCCAGATATAAGAAGAGTAATGTACTATACTGTATGCAGTCCAAATCCCAAAGGAGGGCACATATTTCTACAGAAACCAAATAACCACTTCATAAGCGCATGGTAGAAACAAGAGAGCCAGCTCCTCAGGACAAGAAGACATGGGTCACTCCTTCAAAGATGGCAATGTCCCCATTTTGGAAAGAGAAACTATCTACATCTACCTGGAACAAATCTCTCTAAATAAAGGACCTGAGCTTAGACACCACTTACCATGCACTTACAAAACCTGTTCAGACTCACGTGACCCTCACAATAGACATGAAGGCTTGGAATTAGAACTGATTAAAGCTTACAGATGAGAGGTACAGTAAATAATCATCAGAAGTTTTAAGCAGGTCCAGTTTTTACTGAAGAGCGTCTCATGGTTAAAAGAAAACAAGCCCATAAATTCAAATGAAGGCATTTTTTTAAAAATCAGAAAATGTTCCAAATATTTGCATAAGTATCATACAAACAGTATTAAAAATGTAACGTATTGTATGTGTTTGTGTTTGTGTTAGGTGTGTACTTCATTGTGTGCATGGCCCTTCTGGTGATCAGCCTCACTGAGACAGTGCTGATTGTGAGGCTGGTGCATAAGCAGGACCTGCAGACCCATGTGCCACAATGGGTGAAGTACCTAGTTCTGGAGAAGGCCACCATATTACTCTGCATCCGCAACAAGAAGTTCTGCTCCCTGCTGGCGCATGAGTCTGACCTGCCACACTACACGGAGAATAACATGAACACAGGTGGGTATGCAGGAAAGGTACTGTGGCAAAAAGTCTTTCTTTCCTTCTTTTTTTTTTTTTTTTACTGAACATTAAAAATATATATTTTTTTCCATTAGACAAAATGAAATGTTCAGAGCTATTGATGATAGGATCAGTTAGGTTGTGACATCTTGAACAGATTTTATTCCTTTGTCTTACTTGCATTGAGGTTAAGGTACTCATAATGGTTGAGATTGAATTAATGACTGTGTAGTGACACCTAGTCTTAGTCCATACTTTATGGCACTAGTAGAAAACAGTGGAACTGGACTCATTTCCAAAGGGGAAGAGCATAGTTTCTGGCTTATAGTGCTAAAATCTAACAGAAATCTTCCCCAGTTTGCAGGATCTAAGACTAACTGCAAACAGAAAAAGTCATATTCAGATAATTTGTGCACCACTGCTTATTTCTAAAACTGTGTACAAACATTATTTGTTATACAATTTTATGCTTTTATATGCTGATTACGACATCAGAAGTATAATTTTAAGAGGTCTGCTTGATATTAACATTTGTCAAAATGTAGGAACCCAAAGAGGAAGTTCAGTCTTTATTAGTTTCACACTTCTGGACTCTTTGGGATCATTTTGTAACCTTTAGTCATACAGTTAGTTTTAACATACGATACAGTACTGTATATTATACAGTAAGTTCAGTGGCGGGTCTAGTGTGTATGGCACCCTGGGAGAATTCCTCTAGAGCACCCTGCCAATCAAACAAATAAAGATGTATAGAAAATGTGATGGCTGGTCATCATAATAAATTAAATTTTTAATCACACTTTTTGACACTTTACAGTATGTCTGTGTCACTCTACTTGCCTCATAGTGTGTTTCTTCATATACCAAACAAGCTTAAAAGGATTATAACCTTTTTGGTTAGACCAAAAAACACTAAACTTACAGATCATATCTCATTATCTTTTATTTAATCTACTTAAATTAGGCAATGTGTGTTTAGCAATTTTAGATTTTTTTTTCTCAAATCACCCAAAGGCATCACATTTATGTAATCGCCTTACATGATTTTTACCAACAGGCTGCTTGAATCTACAGTCTGAGCTAAAAAGAAATCAGCCCCAACCTCAATTACTTATTCCATTTAAACCATTTAAAAAATAATAAATTTGCGCATAAGCTCTAAGATTCAGCCAATGGAGATGTTAAAATAAAATGTTAAACAATTATGTGCTTCCATTTTCGTGGCAACATTTTAAAGCTTGAAGGTCAGATTTCCACAAACATTTGACCTTTATCTGTTTTCTTTTGTCAGCACGTTGTAACCACCACCACTATGACAGCTCCAGAGACATGGACAGGAATCTCGTTATGGGAATTCCCATTCGGGAAAGCACTCCTCCAGTCATGGACAACATCCTACATGAAGTCTCGTCCATCCGGCAGTTCCTGGAGAAGAGACAGGCGTGTCGAGACATTGCAAAGGAGTGGTTGCAGGTGGGATACGTGCTGGATGTTCTGCTCTTCAGAGTCTACCTGCTGGCCATGCTGGCCTACAGCATCACCCTGGGCACGCTCTGGTCCGTCTGGCAGTATGCCTGAGAGAGCATACATCCTTTTTGCTGCCTCTTTAATTAAAAGCAGTTGCTGTGTGTTGACAGTTAACACATCTGTGTAAAATTGACATACACTCGACACAACTGGTAGCCACACCAGAATTGCTAGTTGGTCAAGCACTGCAGTAAAACTCCAGTAGGTGTGTCAGCGAGACTCATTGCGCCACTCAACAATTTCAGCTTTTATTGCAAAATATAACCGCTGATGTCAATTTAAATGTTGGATAAAATGTTTGGTTGTGTAGAAGTATGTGTAACATCTGAATAAGCATTATAGAAATCTATAACGACTTTAAAGATAAAGTCTGAACCATAAACCAGAGCACCTAACCAGCATTTGTATCTGTAGCTACTATTGCTGTATCTGTAGTGACTTTTTAAAAAAATTTAACCCCCTTACAGAATTACAGAATATTCATTCTGTAGTGTTTTTTAGTGTACTTATTTCGTGCATATGATTTCTCAGACAATTCACTTAATTTTCACTTAAGTAATTATTTCCAATTATTTCTCTTCACACACTTGATTTTTTTTTATTTTGTGGCATACTTTTTTTCTTCTTACATATTTTTTTCTACAGTAAATCTAGGTCATGTGATTTAGCTTCTCACATGTAATACCTCATAAGATTAATTGAATTAAGTGTCATTTATTTCATATGCAGCGCATGTGGTGTTTTAAAAAAAAAAAAAAGATTTCTCGTTTAATTAAGTCAATTAAATAACATGAGTTTCTTACATAATTAAATTCTATTTTTATTATACCCTCAGTTTAATTTTCACATTAGTCATATAATTACAAGTGGATAAACATATGGTTATATGATATGATGTGAAATGTGATTTTTGTTCCATAAGGGCCTTGTCAATGTGAATATAATATTATGAATATATTTATGAAGACTGTTAACAATATCACATTTTGAGCTTCTATCATCATTAATAGCGACTTAAAATGGAGTCATTTTGTTATACACACCTGCTGTTTATTATAAATTCTCTTCTCTGTGTATGCCTTAATCATTTTAATGGTATTGTCTTTGTCTCTTAATTGAACCGTGTACTGAAATCCAGTGTATCAAAAGTATGCAAATGTTGTATTTTAATGGCAGATAGTATCCCAAATATCTCAATGTCTTACATACGTGTGATCATACACATACACAGTTTTTCTTCTAGATCAGCCAAGACATGATTGATGTCTTGAGTTTGCTTTAAGCTACAGTATGATGCTATAACATAAAGCTATGAGGCTACAAGAAGCTTAGTGCTAGTAGTTAAAACCTAAAACAGCACACAGAAGACATAGTTTGGCTCAAAAATAGCATTTGTACAAAAAAAAAAAAAAAAAATTCCAAAATGAAACAATATTATAACCTGAAATGAACTTTACTTCTAGCATACGTAGCATACAATTCCAGCTAACTCAGATGCTAGTGTGGAATGAAAACAAAGCTGAGGAAGAAAGCAACGTCTGATTCAAGATGGCTGCCAAGATTGTTTTTAGCTCTGTGATGTCCTTTTGTATTTTTTTTTTTTTTTAGTTGACTGTGTATTATACATTGTCACAATGGATTAAGGTTTTAAGTATTAAAGGAAAATTCACCATAAATGAATTTTTGTAATTAACATATTGTATCCTATTATATAATCAATTAGTTAATTAAATGTTTTGAGTTAAAAAAAAAAAATTGTTGTCCTGTCGGTCTATTTTTATGTAATTTTTTAAAATTAGTTTTGTATGAGGGGTGTTCAAGTCAAACCGAGAATTTTGATTGGACAGTTATGTGAGTAAAAACTACCGTTATTTATCCCATGCTAATCCAAATAACCCCATGCTACACTAATGCACTTATCTTTGCATTTCACTACTCCAGAGTAATGATTGGACTGCCTACTTCACGTCTGAAACACTGGAATGGCTTAGAGCGAGGTCAGGTCTGTATAGGGGATCTGGAAATAACTCCCACCCGAGTTGTAATGTTGTGTTGGTGAATGATTGTGTGTACAGTTCCCACAGACGGATGCATCTCTTCTGCAAGATCAGGCGTTCCACTCGCTGAATGTTCAAGGCGACTACAGTGTGCTCAGAGTCACCTCGGCTGGGATCGGCATTCACCGAAGTATGACATTTTTAATAAATTTTGCACTGTTGACAAGTTTTACTGCAGATAAGAGTCTCATCATTGTACTTTGTTTGAAGTTTTCTGGAAATATCAATCAGTTTTATGCCTTCATTCACGAGAAATTTCATCACAAGCCCTGGTTCGACTTGGATGCCCCTCGTACATTACTTACGATGCTGCTCACTTACCGGCTCATCATGGTGTGGGTGGGATTTATTATGCAATCGGAATGATGTTATATTCCACCTCTGGCTCTCATGTTTTTTTTTTTTTTGCTAGCATCAAGTTAGCCAGCTAAATGTCTTTAGCATATTCTTGTTCTGATAACAGCAATCCGCCTATTGAATGTTAGAGATTTAACAAGCATATGTCGATCTAAAGCAAATAATGATATTTATACTGTAGTATCATCAATTTAAAAGTAAGACGCGGTACTTTGTTTACTGCTAAAGTACAGCCATGTTGATTTGATGAAATTTGCTAAATTCTGAGTTATTGAGTTTTTTGTGTTCCTGGTCAGATGTCGGGAATAACAAGTCATGACCTTTACTCTAATGTTTAGTCTAATTAGCCCTTGTTTCAGAGCTTTAGTAATTCTAACCTCCTCATCTGTACACTCTGCATAAACAGATCTGCTAATACTGCCATCAATGCCATCATGCTCATCATCTCGTATAATTGCTAATCAGACAAGCTGAGTCTCTGTTGTATTTGAGCGCAATTGCTTTGTCTGCCTGCACTGCGTACTGGGATTCTGAGTCCAGTGTTTGCCGTCTCCACCACTTTTACACTCGGTTCTCATTAATCTGATGTTGAATGTCTCTGGAAAATAGTGAGTGAGAAAAGCTATCAGCAAAACCTGACCATTATGTTTAATGTTGATTTTTTTTTCTCCTCTCCTTTTAAATACTGTTGTAATGTTCTTGTATTACATCAGCATCACACACAGTTGCTAACTTCTCGCAGTAATAACAAAGACTAATCATCAACCAACGAATTTGCATCACAACATACAAATATTTCAATACAATACAATATATATATATATATATATATATATATTTTTTTTTTTTTAATTTTTTTTTTAAAGATTATATTTATTTATTAGCTGTAATTGTTTGATTGCTTCAGGAACCTAAATTATGGTTAAGAGGGAAAACCTGCCTCTTACCTCCATTTTTAATTATATGGAAGTTGGGTATTATTAGTCGCCTTAGGACTAACCCTAAATGTATTTATAGTAAAGATTTTTTTGTAACCTCACCAGGAGGCTTATTGTGATTGGATAAATGGCACTGACACCCTAGATAATTAAAGGAAAAATCTGTTAAACAGACAATGGCAGCATTGATCACAATACAATCAATGCAACATCATCTAGGCAGCCAGTCGGAGCATGCTTTCTGCAATTCACAAGCCATTATCCCATCAGCCAGGGCTGTAAAACAGTAAGTAATTTGATATACTTATTGCTACACTTAGTCTTAACACTTTATATATATCTGAGAACAAAGTGTGATGGCTAGACAACTGTGTCAGAGGATCTCCAATGTGAGTTTATGATATCCGGTATGCAGTGGTTAGTGCGTGCCAAAAGTCAGGATGGATTGATGAGCATGGAGTGCAAAGGCTAGTCCGTCTGTTAATCCCGATAATGCTGACAGTTAGGTACTTATGCTTTGCTTACCTGAGGAAAAGATAGCACCAGTATACACTATGAGAGGAATACTCTGGCATCAATGTTCCGCTGGGAAGCCTTTGGTCCCGGAATTCATGTGGATGTTACTTTGACTCATATCAAACATTAAACATGAATGCAAACCAATTACAACCTTCCATGGCAACGCCTCCTAATGGCAGTGGCATCTTTCAGTATGATAAGACTTTGCTACATTGCAAAAACTGTTCAGAAGAGTTTTTTGAGGGACATGAGAAATACTTCAAGGTGTCGAATTAACCTCCAAATTACACAGATTTTAAATCTCATCTAATCAAGCATCTCTGGGATGTGTTGGACAAACAAGTCAAATCATTGGAGGACCACCTTGTAACATACAGTATAAGACTAAAGGGATCTACTGCTAATGCTTAGGTGCCTGACAGCAGAGCAAATCATCAGAGGTCTTGTGGAGTCCATGTCACGAAGCATCAGAGCAATTTCCGGAGGACAAGGAAATCTACAATATTAGGCAGGTGGTTTTAATGTTATGGCTGATCAGTGTGTGGTCCAATATGAAAATGTTACTGAAACCTGTTGGGAGTGCATGTCATACTTAATCGCCACCACTAGAGGGCTATAAAAGCCAAAGATCATGCTGTTGGGCTGTTTTTGTCTGAGGCCATTTCAGAAAGCATCCATGGATAAATCTCATGGGCTGAAGTAAGAAAAAGAAGACAGAGATTAGTAGTTTTGCAATGAATATCAATCAAGAACAGATCCAACATTAAGTGTAGACACTGAGCAAGTACAATTTATTCGGTACGCACCAGTTAAAAAACAAAACAAAACCCAAACATTTGAACAATTGGTTTAAGTAGGTTCCTTCAGGACATTGTGTGTCTTCTAAATTCACTTGTCAATAGATGTCCCCAAGCTGCCGGCTGAGTCACAGACGCCTACAGTCGTGGCTTAGCTGCAAACACAATCAAAAGGATTTGGACACAACCATGTCCACAATTCATCGCATCACGCTCTTGTCTGTAAGATCATATCTGGGTCAAAGAGTACCTAAAAGATGGGACCCCCTTGGCCGGCACACAAAGGCTATTCAGCAGCAGCTTCACATTCACTCCGGACCTCTGTCACATGGTGGGGAGGGTCACATGACCTGCACGGTAGCCCACAGTGTGAGCTAGGATGCTTCTTTATGATAGTGCGATTTAGAAGAAGGAGGGACCTTTAATGTGATTAGACTGATCTGACACCGAAATATAATCAGCTTTGTGTGTGAATAAAGAAAGGATTTAATTAGGCCTGGGCCCTCCCATAGACATGCTCATAGACATTGTAGACTTTTAAACAATCCATCTCTTTTTCAGTACAAAGCAGAGGAACCTATAATAAAATGCAGAAACGACCATGCCTTTTTATAATACTCTGACATTTACATTTCACATGTCCAACTTGAGGTGTAAATTGCATTTTCCAGGCTTCCACTTGTACGTGTACACTTACATTTTCTATACACGTCCTTATCCTACTTTAAATGCACACTGCTGTGTACATAATCCTACGTACAGTATGTTACACACACCAAATCCCACTGACAATGTTATTATTGTACTGGATTGTGGTTGTTTGTTCAGATGAGTCCTCCGAGTCTTCTGAGTAAAGAGCACAGAAGGCTCTCTGGTCTGTGCAACTTAGGATTGTATGCTCGGCTCGTCTGCTTTCTGGAGAGAACGAGAGCTCTTTTGTTTGAGGCTATTTCTCTCCAAATGGTAATCAGAGCAGGCTGTAATGGCAAGTCCTGCACAGCTAATGCTACAGTACATGTGCAACTCCCCTTCAGTAAGCAAAGCACTTATCCAGAGTATCCTGTATTTTTCCACAGCAAGAAGAGACACAAATGCTCAATGTTTTTATTCCCTTTTCTTGGATATAATACACAGTTGCGGGTTGTTCTAAAACGAGTCGATTTACGGTTCATTCAAAACACGTGAAAAAATTTCTATCCGCAGATACTACAAAAACAAAAAACCACTTCATTAATATACTGTACTAGTCAAAGCATGACCAGATGAAATTTCTCTTAAATGAACTCATAAAACCGATTGACATTTCAGACTTTAGCAACATGACAGCGATGAGACTCACCTGCAGTAAAAGATGTGAACGCTGAATATGCTTTAAAGAATGCCAGACAGCCATGAATGTAGTGATCCACTGTCTTTCCCATAAATATTCAGCAAGTGGATCCCTGATCCTTGAAACTTAACAGATTTTAACTTGTCGCCAGGTTGTGGAAGGGACAAATCTATCTGTGAGAACTGTACACACAAACACCACTTTTACATTACTGGCTGGGAGTTTTTGCTACATCCCCTGCACTGTCCTGTCCTGACCTCGCTACAGTACAGGTGAGTTCCATTAAAGGAGATCCCGGGAGGCCAGAGTTTCAGACGTGAACCATACTGAGAAATGCTTCTGTATGGTTTCCAAGCTTTAGTGAAATGCAGGGATAAGTGCATTAGTGTAGCAGGGGATTATATAGAGAAATAAAGGTAGTTTTTTTTTTTACTCTCATAACTGTTCTGTTCTGCTACACAATAAAATTCTCAAATTGACTTGAACGCCCCTCATACTATAAGTATATTAGGTTTAATGGCCTGATTCTACAGTAAGTGCAGTGTTTCAACTGGTGTCTTAACCTATTTTGAACAATTCCAAAAGAACTGAAGATAAACCTTCAGTATTTCCTGTGCAATCTATTTCACTGATTTCCCATTCTGTTAACCTTAAACCAGACAGTATGTACATGCGACTCCTGTATAGATAGATAAAATCTTTTGAAGCATCAAAAGATACTTTAAGAATCCAGATATTAATACCCAACACAATTTCAGGACAAATAATACATCCAAGATGAGGTTTATGCATGACTTCTGTTAAAATTCTGTTTAATTAAATGGGCTTTACAACAATATCTAATTTAATATAAAGATATTTAACACTTCACTTCAAGGATCATTCACACTTTAAGGAATAAGTCATACTGGGGCAGTTCTTATTTTTTATATACTGTACTGTATAGTAAAAGTATGAATATGTGGCACGGTGGTGTTGTGGTTAGCACTGCCGCCTTGCACCTCCAGGGTCTGGGTTCGATTCCCATCTCTGTGTGCATGGAGTTTGCATGTTCTCCCTGTGCTTGGTGGGTTTCCTCCGACAGTCCAAAAACATGCAGATTAGGCTAATTGATGTTCCCAAAATTGGCCGTAGTGTGTGATGGATTTGCACCCTGTACAGGATGTACCCCTGCCTCGCGCTCCAAGTTTCCTGAGATCCCCTACGACCCTGTATACTGGATAAAGCGGTAGAGACGATAAGTGAGAAATATCGATGTTAAAGATTGAAACTGGAGCTTTTAACGGTACCTGGCCATAAACTCACATAGTAGCTTGTGTGAACTGATATTGAGGTCTATAACGCTTAATAAAGAGGTAAAGACATAAAAAAGCCAAACAATCTTAAGTCCACTTTTTATTATTTTTTTTTCTAACTGCAGATTTAAGGAATACAACTGAACATTGTTATTGGATGAGACTCATAAATAAAAATACAAAAACAAACAAAAAAAGATCACTACAAAACCATCTACCGTTAGTATTATGTAAAAACAAACAAAAAAAAATCTCTCACTATTAAAGGCACACAATTTACTTAGTAACAACATTGAGAAGAAAACCTGCAGCATTAAATCTCTTTAATTTCTTTTTTATTTTTTTCCACACTCCATCAGAGAACACTGAAATGTTACAAAGAGATGTGTCTGATCCTACACGTAAAGAAAAACTACATCAGAAACCGATGCCGATATCCGTAGCACAATTGCCAGAAAGTGGTGCTACAAAAATAGCATGTGGCCAGAAAAAGACAAAAGGACCTTTTGCAAAGCTGAATGCAAATTAATTATTATTATTATTATTTTTTTTTTTTACAATTGACAACAAACAGAAAAAAAAATAATTGGGCACCTTCTAAGATTAGGCTAAGATTAGGTGCTGAGGTAGACGTAACTAGAACAATTCAAAATAATTATAAAAACACTATTTTTTTTTTTTAGTACAAAGCAACTGGACTGGCACTTGTGCTGTCACAATAAGGAAAAAAAACCAGATAAGCGGAAAATGGGATATAGTAAACGTGGGAGATCAGAGTTAGAATGAGAGAGAGAGAAAGAGAGAGAAAGAAGAGATGAGAGACGAACAGACAGACGGGAAGATAGAGTGAATTGGAGAGACACTTAGAAAAGCTCTGTTGCGCTTGGTCCGACAGGGCGATTGGTCCTCAGTGCTAATTTAAAATAAAAAAAAGGTCTTGGTGCTTCCAACAATATCATCTAGACCTCAATGGCACATGCATGGCAACACGGCATGAAATGTCTACTCTTGCTAAAACACCACACTCGAACACAGTGAGCCAAACTCCAGGGATGCCAGGATGACACCGTCTCTTTGCACACGCTGATAATGTAAGTACTTGAACCAAAACTACAGTAATGTCAAGCTGGGGCAGTAATATCGGTGTACAAAAATAAAGTCACCATCATCAGCTTTCATCAGCAAAACCTGTTGCTGATATTATAACACAATTGGGAAAAAAAAGAAAAAACAGTGCCAAAATTTTTGACTTTAAAAAAAAAAAAAATCTCTTGAGATAAATGCACATTTCATTCCAAAGAATGTATACCTTGTTTATTTTGTGTACAAAATACAGGATCAGATATTTAGTCACTAATGAAAAAAAAAAAAAAGGTAGGAAAAAAAAGATCCTATCATGATCCAATAGGTTTTCCCACACGGACATGGTTACATTACTTTTTTTTTTTTAACCATTAAGTAGCCACAATGTGATCGCAATGGCATCCCTGGAGCTCTAGAGAGACACCGATTAAGTTTTGAAAAATACAGAAAACGAAGCAGATATCGATGGACAATTTGAACAATTTCATTTAGGCACAAATATTACAGAAACATCAGAGTAACATCGAGGGAAGAACTATATCAATGCCAATATCTTTTGATCCTATAGAGAGAAAAGTGGCATAGAACATTAAGGTTTGATTAGTGCATTCGACACTAACAGGCTCTCTCTCTTATACACGCACGCACGCAGGCGCACACACACTTACACTCGTTACACTCATACTCCATGGGAAGGTAAATAAAAGAAGGTATAGAAGACAGTGACACTAGTGTGTGGCTTAATATCTGTTATTGTTGCCCAGACACTTTTCTATCTGCCGTATTATTTTATTCCTCTTACATTGAGCTACTTAGGCTTGCTTTAAATCTCACAGGGGGGCAAAAGTTCCCCCGAACTCACAGTGTTTTCCAGAATACTACAAGACACGACAGGTACATTACTCGACCCCTCCATAAATCTCCGCCCACCCCACCCCGTCTCCCATATCTGCGCCACCCCTATTTTCAGTCACTTCAAGTAACACAAAAACAAAATATTGGCAACATCGATTGTTTGAAATTGTAAGTATGATTTGTGAGTAATTGATCATTGGCATCATAATACATTTCTCTCTCTTTTTTTTCTGTTATACTTACAAAGCAGACATTTGTGGCTGATTTAGTCCTTCACCTACAATGTATTGACATCCAGAAAAGCAACACTGAATCACAACAACGTTCACACACTTATGTCCAACATTACCAAAGAGGTGCAAGGCTAAAAAGTCCAACCATAGAACAAAAATTTAAAAAAAAAAAAAAAAAAAAAAGAACAAACTACAAATATTTGCCCTGCTGAAACCTCAACAAATGGAAAGGGGACCAACACTCAATACAAAAATATCACAATTTTATATATCAAATGGCCTCTGTTGGCTCTTGCTCAGGACTACACTCATATAAAGAAACGTTGATCGACAGGATATCAATTTTTTTTTCCCTTTCCTTTCATCCTCGATTACCACTTGCAGTCCCAATTGTCCAACGCACAATGCACAGCTGCATATGACCTGTTCTTAGCGGTTCAGGCTTTATGAACCATCTTTTTTTTCACATTACAAAACTACAATTCTATTCACATATTTTCAAGTTTAATGTTTCTTTTTTTTTTTTTTTTTTTACTTTAAAGTACTACACTCCATCGATTCCATACATACCTCATAGATCAACTCTTACCCCAAGCTTAAGGCTTTAAAATCTCTTATCTGCTCTTGAAGAAAAGGTCTGGGGTAAAGGGGGACAGGTGGGTGGTCAGAGCAAATAAATGCATGGGTTTTTTTTTTTTCTTTCCACTTTATCCATCATTAATAAATCTTGCCCTTTACATGTCATTTCCAAATCTCAACAGACGGAAAGCATGAGATGAAAAGTTGCAATAATTCAAAACTTCAAACACAAAAAATGTGCTTTTTGCAAAAAAACTAACAAACAAACAAACAAACAAAAAAACTTAGAGGTAGCTTACAAAAATGACCAAACCCACAAGCTCTTAAACAAGCAGGGTTAATAACAAAAAAACAAACAAACAAACAAACAAAAAAAAATTCAAAAATACCAAGTTTGGTAACAATAACACAATAATAATCTCTCATCACCATGGCACATCATTTTTTCACATCTCTTCTGCAAAACATAGCAGACAGACATAAAATGTGCATGTAATCGAATATACACACACAACAAAAGAAGGAATAAAGGAGAAAAAACAAAAAACACAAGCACATGAGGTCACAAAAAAATACGAGGTAATTCAAGCACAACGTGCTAACAAATCAAGGTAAAATAGGAAATACAGACATAGCAAAGGAACATAACCATACAAAGAGTTGATCTATTCTTTCATGGTAGCCCTCAGGGCTGGATAGACCAGACAGGCCTCATACCTCCCGTTTGTGAAACTTGCTTTCACTCATCTCTCAGATATGTGGAGACCAATCCTGTACATCACAGTGCCCTTTAGTGTCCAAGCCACTGGCAAAAGCAGCTTTAGTCATTATTTTGGTCTCTATATCAGAATATACACAGTTGATTAGATTTTTAGTGCGCTCCTTAAATGTAATGTACTGCTGAATCCTGCTTCGAAGCTGATTATTTTGTGTTAAACTGATTTCCTGTCATGTACTTCACGATGAGGAACTAAATGAGTAATAAATGAAGCAAAAAAAAAATGAAGGGGAAAAAAAAAAAAAAAGGTCCAGTTAATATTAAATGAAAACATACAGCAGAAGAATGGCGTAACGTGGCACGCGATTATGTTGTATGAGGGCAGGAAAAAAAAAAAATCAAACAGAAATTGTCATCGTAATTTGTGCAATGAAGCTATGAAAGGCTATGATGCAGAGACTAAGATTATGTTAAGAAAACTGAAATAGCATATATGAATAGCTGGTTTGTATGCTGGTTAAGCCGATAAACCCTTAATGAATGTCAATCAAGCAGGAAGGCTCTACCCAGCAAGGATCCGTGGTACGATAAAACTTCCCTTCAAAAATCCATAAACAGTACCAATGACATGTGTACTGTAAGTCGTATGGAAAGGTTTGTACTGTATGTATCTTCCTGGCCGATGTAAGTGCTTGCAACACCTCCTGGTATATCTGACTTTAGCGGGGTCAAATCTTGGCTAGTAACAAGTTGATAACCAGGAATAATTATTAAAAAAAAAAAAAAAAAAACAGTGAAAGGGTGTGGATTGGAAAAAATGCTGCTTGAAACAGTGGGAGAATCCTTAATGAGTAGAGCAGACTACCTGTTTGAGTCACAACACCATCACAGCACAACAGAACGCAATACTACAACATGACAACGCCACCATAGTTAAGTACATTTTTTTTCCCTTGTCCCCTCTTTCAACTTTGCCTTGCCCAGCCCTGCCGCCGAAAATGTAAACATTCCCCCCTTTTTGCTTCCGCTGTGCATTCCATCGTCATGCTCCCCCAACCCTAACCACAACCTCAATACCAACCCCAACCCAACCCTATGCAGGCCTCTGCCTCAATCAGACGTAGCACAGGTACAGATAGGTCTTCTCGATCCTCCAGTCTGGTGGGATGTCCTCTGGCTTGTGACCCTTCATGTGCTTCTGCATGGTGGACAAGCTGGGGCAGTACTCCAGGCAGATGGTGCACTGGTAGGGCGAGGCGCCGTTGTGGGTGCGCAGATGTTTGATCATGGCTGAGTAGTCCCTCGAGCGCTGGTGACACAGCTTGCACTCGAAAGGCTTCTCACCTGCAAGGTGGAAAATGAGAGATGTGGTCACAGCGTCCAGGGACAGATTGGCCGAGAACTTAAACGAAACCTCGAGTCTCTGACATATACCTCAATAAGTAGTTGAACAGGATGTAATCTGCTAAATAAAGAAAAGAGCGATTGTAGAAGAATGGAAATGAGATGGCACGGTGTGAGGGTGCTGGCAGTCAGAGCATTAGCAGTGGAATAATGGTATTACGTTTAATCTGGTCAGACGAATAAATCAGAAGACACTTTATTAGCCAACAGAGCAATGAAGTGTGGCGTATATTTTATTGCCTAAACAAGAACATCTGGATCGTTCCATTCTTTCGTCAGGACTGTGCGGAGATGAGTAGGGCTTGAAATAGAACTTCACATACTTCACAGCACTAAGAGTCGCCAGTTAGCTGCCACTTTCTGATGTTTTGTACAAAGCTACAATTATAATTTTATTTAACATGTTGCTTTAACACTGTATACAGTGCGAAATCAGACTGGGTCCAACTTCCCGAACAGCCCCGATTAAACATTAAAAATAAGATCCCAGGTGTCTGATGCGATTGCAGTGCTTATGCGATATCTTTCTTACGCTCATACAAGTTGCAAATACATCTCAAGCGTATTACGGGAGACGTAAACAAGCCAGTTTAAATCTGATACTGTACGTTTCGTAAAACAGAACATCAATAGGCATTACGTCTTTTATTTTAAAACAAGCTCAAAGTTCTCACGGTGTGAACAGCTACTGTAGCAATTCCTTTACAACTTTATGAAAATGTACTTAACAACAGCGATGGAAACTTTTCTGCGTTTTTTTTCTCTCTCTCACTATAATAATGAAATCATCTAAATGTTGAACTTTATACAGTGCTGCTGGAGAGCACGGTGACGAGGTGAAGGGCAAAACCAGCACCTGTGTTAGGTCACCCAGGTGGAACTCTAATCACCAAGTTGTTTGCTTGTGTCTTTTTCCCTGGTGACAGTGGACTACACTAACCCTGACCCAGATGGTCGGAGCAATGTCACATCCATCTATGCTACGGCCCTAATGAGACAGTCATTAAAGCTGTAGGCAGGCGTGCACATGTGGTCAGTGTACTTTAACCACACTGTAAACAGGGCGGCCTCAGATAACCAGGCAATAATGAATTGCAAATGGAGCTCAGCTATTGATCGGTCATTGACAACGCGGGGGTTGCCGATGTCGATGCTTCATCAAGCAGCTCCCTTTTGTGCACGCCAGCCTTTGACTGTGAGCTTGTCACTGCTCTTGTTATCTCAGACGCACTCCGTTCGCCGCCAAGGCCCTAGCCTGACAAAAAAAGCCAATTATTTGACAGGCTGCCTTGATAGTGTGGCTTAACGGGAGTCTTACTGAGCGGCAGAGGGGAGGAGAAGGGCTGGACGTAGCAGGGAGACCTGGTCGCTCCACTACTGCCCTAATCCCCCTCGTCATGAGGTGAGCTAACTGACAGCAAGGGAAATGGTCTGCCCTTCGGTAACAGCTGTATAGAACACTAAGACTGTGGAATCAATCAAGCATCCACTTTAAGATGCCAGTTTTTTTTTTTTTTTTTTTAAAGTAGAGCTGATGCAAAAGCACTGACATCTTGAGGTGGAAGGGAAAAAAAAAAAAAAGTTTACATTTGGCACAGTCATTCTCATTTTCCCCACCTCAGACCAAATGAACCTGTTTCAGAAGTGTGTAGAGATGCTTTACTAACTAAATCAAATGAGGACAATTTAGCATGTAGCTCAAATGTAATTGATCAGCCAAGATAACATTTGCTCCTTTCAGTTTTATACTCGACTTGCAAACCTACCATTGGCTGTTAGCTATAATATCCTTGTAGATCCACTGCAAAACTGAAGAAGCAAACATTGACACCGAACAAACTTTGGTTTACACTTTGAACAAGAGGAAAATTGTCTAAATCCCCTTTCTTGAAATTCCTTTAATAGCGCTAAAGTGTGACTAAATGGATTGAGACGTACCTGTGTGCACACGGTAATGGGTCTCCAGCTGGTGTTTGAGGCTGAACTTCTTGCCGCAGCCATTACATTCATAGGGCTTCTCTCCGGTGTGGATGCGCTTGTGGCCCTTCAGCGTGCTCTCATCACGGAAACAGCTCCCGCAGAACTCGCACTCATACGGATGGTCACCTGCCACACAGACGTCGTTTAGGGATTTGGGAGATTTAAAACAGAGAAATCACTTAAAAGTCAACCATGATCTGACCATTAACTTCAATTGTATATGAAGAAGAATTCTTAAAACATTGGCTACAAAATAATTGATAATCCACAGTGATAGCCAAAGGAGGCGAGACTCCCCTGCTGACTTTTGATTCCTTTAAAGGTTTTTTTTTTTCCCCCCTCCTACTCCTGAGCACCATATTAAAGAGGGTTTTTTTTTCTTGCCAATATCGCCCTTGGTTTGCTCACCGGGGGTTCAGGCTCTGATGTCTGGAAAGCTGCTTTGCGGAAGTGTGTATTGTAAATTGCCACAAAAAAAAAAAAATCCATTCCGTTTTGTTGGATTCTATTCCATTCTTTATATTCAATTCAGTTCTATTAATTTCCATTCTGACATTTTTCCACAATGGCCAATTTCCTTTTTTTTTTTTTTTTTTTCATTCGTTGTTGCGTTGTCACATTCCGATTCTTCTTCAGGGGGTTACTAAGCAAAGTGAGAGTCAGTGATCAAAATATCATAGCTATAACGATTTGGCTGGGGATAATACAAATACTAAAGTGTCAAGCAACATGGAGATGACACTAAGTGTGACAAAACAACATCTCATTTACAATTCATCACCCTCTTCTTACAGGCCAAGTTTCATCACAACATTCTCAGCGCCTAGACGTGCATGTAATGCATATTCACATGTCAATAATCTGGGATATTACGATATGCGAGGGCGCACCATCTTGCCCTTTGCTAATTGCTTTCCTGTGCCTGACTGCCAGCCGCTCATATATCATTCCGGGCCTGTACTGATGCACGACGCTGCCATGCGTGTAATGTTCTCGATTAATGCATTTCGCTACGCCGCCGAAGGTTTAAGTCCTCGCGAATGACCTACGTGTTTCATTATCTGGCTGTCCGAGTGCCACCGTGCCGAGGAATAAATTGCATTTCTCGTTATGTACTGTCATGCTTGGCCTCTCGCCGCTCCTGTTACGAGACAATGTCAATTTCCTCGGGCAGGTTAGGAGACTGACGCACCTAAATGCTCGGCACATTGTACATTCGCTTGGCTATTTGGGCTGAAATGTCACTGCTTCTCCGTTCAGTGGAGTAAGCTAGTCTAATGGGGACAGCAAGAATAACAGAAAAGAGAATCAAGCATAAGGGGGGGGGGGGGGGGGCTGGGGAAGAAAAACAAAGAAGGGTGGTAGAGAACAAAATCAATAAAAGTGACAGTCTTTATTTGTCTGCATGAAGTTATCTGTGCCTCATGCTGTAAGACATTCTGCTCTTTCTAGTGTCTCTGCCGCAGCACAGGGTGCAATCCATCACGGTCTGAGCTGAAGCGCCTGCACGCGACAGGAATAGTAATCCCTCCAAATTCACCTGCCTTTAATTGTGACTAAGCCCACGTCTCAGTCAAAGACATCTGCGCCGAGCCCAGAGAATGCTCCCCGCTCACGGCGCCATAGAGTAAAATTCGGTGGCTTACTCCTACGATCAGTACAAGCATCTTTAATCTTTATTTGACAGAATAATTGGTGACAGCTCGCACTTGACACTACAGGGCACAAATTCATATATCCAACACAAAGCATTATTTTGGGCTGCCGGCGTCGTGTAAATTCAGCGCGGCGCTTCCGCAGACACGAGTTGAACTGCTTATCAAATTTCGCAGCGATTCGGGGGGCTTGGCACGGCTTAGCTTTGTTAGGAATACATTAAGCTTGGAGGCAGTAAAGATACGAGGCGATAGATCAAGATGCTGCCATCAGCGTCTGTTGCTGTGTTTCTGCGACAAGGAAAGCCATCAGGCGCAGACAGAGGAAGAGCCTGGGTGGAGGGGGGCATGGGGGAGGCTTGGGGGCTGCCACCTGCGTCCTCGTGCCTACAGGGGGGCATGTGGCATGCTGCTGTACCTGGCAAGGGCATGTGGGTGATGCCTGCAGCCCGGCGTGGCCGAGGCTCGCGGCCCAGTTCATTATGCACTAAGCGGCGTAAATCAGGGATCCATCACTGCCAGTGCCTCGGCTGGCCCGCGCCATCAAACACAGCTGCGAACACAAAACACCCACCGCAGATGGAAAATAGGCACCGAATAAAACACAGGCGCGGCAACAACAACGGAATATTAACGAGGCCCAGCCGGCAGTGAGAGCCTGCATGGGGAGGGACTGAGGGAGCAGCCATGATGATTAACCCATAATGTATGCCAGCAGTTGCTCACACTGTATGTGCAAGTGTGTTCTGCAGTATTCCTGAAGGTATTTTGTATCCTTTACATTGCAGAGTCCCTGTGAAAAGTGTACATAGAATAAGATATTCATTTGAGGCACTCGCGCAACAGATATCCTGATCAACACGCCCACACAGAAATACAAAGTTGTGGGAATATATCGGACGCAGAATTTCAATCAGGCTTCTGTTTGACGAACCATTTGACTCTGAAAATGATCATCACCGCCAGACGGAATATTAATGTAATACTGAGTAGGGGTTAATTATTGGTGTGCATGTGTGTCTGCTCCTAATGCTGAACATCAGTGTGTTTTTACACCAGTGATCCCTTCTGTAGAATGAGAAAAATATGAATGAGATTAAGATGATCAAAGGAAGACTAAATGAGAGCACTGGTTCTTTTTCTCCTCTTTAAAAAAAAAAAAAAAAAAAAAAAAAAACACAGGGACTTATTTTTGGCGCTTTTTTGCCTGGGCCAATTGCATTTTTTTTTTTTTTTTAAATCCCTTGACAAAAGCTCCCACATCACATTAAGCGGGTGCTTGTGACGGCTCATTGTAATTTAATACACGCCTACAGAGAATTGGGTTCAAAGAAGCGCGACGAGACGCTGCATCTTTCCCTCTTCCCTCCCCGCGTCTCTCGTCTCGGTGGCGGAGGAGGGCCGCTGACATTTATGCGCACTGGAGGGAGCGTCGGTGTGTCGTGTCCGATGCGGCGTCCGGCGCAGATGAGCGAGCTACAGTACCGCACCCGAAATGAGGGCTGGGCTGGCGTAAACAGACGGCCTCAGCTCATCTCGCCACCTTCGCTTCAAATATTTATCCCAGGCGCGGTAGCCTGGAGGAGCTTTGACACACCAGCCTGTTATTTAAGGTCAGAGACTGAAAGGGGGGGAGGGGGGGGGGGGGTTTGAGGGAAAATGGGATTCGCGTAATGGAGGCTGTTCCCTGAGTCACCTCATCTGCTCGGTTGCACATCAGGCCATATGAGAGTGGGATGGGCCGCGGTGGACCGCACACATGCCGAATAACAGCGCTGTCACAAGCCATCACGTTGCAGGGCCCTCCACTAAATGATCTGTCAATTCGGGCTGCTATTCACCGACACCGGCGTAGCACCTGAACGGCACGAGCGATCAAATACCAAATGCTACAGTGTTGATCCTCCAGCCAGGCTACACTCGGAGAAATACACAGGGTACCATTATGCGACGGAAAATATCTTGAAAGCATCAGCCTCGTGAGTTCAAACATGGAAAGAAGTGGAGGGATTACAAATTCAGCATGTTTACAAGTAAACCCATCAAAGCAACTTAACTATTTGGCCCTTCTATAAACTAGGGTGCATGTGAATTTTTTTGTTTATTTGATTTTGGCATAGCTCAGGGAACATCTGGACTGTAAAGCAGCAAACCCTTTCGCAAAAGCGGGTTGTATCTCAGGGTTTGCGCGGGGGTTTACCTGTGTGGGAGCGAAGGTGGCGTTTGAGTGCCGTGTGGCTCGGGAAGGTGCGATTGCACTCGCTGCAGATGTAGCTGCGGACTCCAGCGTGGACCTCCATGTGCTGCTGCAGGGCCGTCTGCGTCTGGAAGCGCTTCCCACAGAGCAGACAGAAGATGGCCATGTCTGATCCTAAAGCGAGAAAAATGAAGAAAATTTGTTATTCACGCATTATTCACGGTTGTGAAAATGTTTACTGGAGCATAGATGTTTCTGAAAAATATGAAAACTAATTATTTTTGTCGACATACAGTACATTTTTCAAGCTGAACATTTCGAAAATTATATTAAGCTCAATTTTTCATACAAATGGCCACCTTATTCGGTGACATTTCTTAATGTGGACAAACTTGTGCATCATACCCGAGGAAATTATGGACACATCACATACCTTTGTCTCATTTCCACCATCACTTTTTTCTCTACATGCCAGCTAACTGAAACATTGGCAGCACACAAAAGCAAATGAAATCAAAAGTGTTTCTACAATGATTTGGGAAGCAATCTGCCAGCATGGATTGGTTCCACTTGACCCTTCCATTACAGGAAATGGTCACTGCAAATGGTAAATAATATGCCATGGACTTATCACCAGAGCTAAAAGCAACACCAATGGGAAATTTCAACGTGATCTATTAGACAGCACTCTCCAACAATATCATAAAAAAACTAATAAGGGAATATCTTTTTGAAGAGCAGTTTCATCTTTCCCGTACACTTTTTAGAGACGTATAAACTCAACGGCAATGTGCACTAAAGATGTCCTGGTGGCCCATGATGGCTGAACTCCTTACCAAGACGTTTTTATATTACACCTCCCCACCCCTCCTTTGTCACTGTCTTTCTAAATAAAACACTCTTTGTTAACTAGCATTAAGTAATCAGGACAAAAATCAAATGTGCACCTTCAGAAAGTGGGGCCAGCTGTTTGCCTCAGTCTATAAAGACACAAATAGGCGAGCTCTCTTGCCTCTCACACTCTCTGACACAAACACACACACACCACAGACTTTTTCAATTACCAGTCTCCAGAAAACTCTGGGGAAAGAGGGAGTGTTTTGCGCTCGGCTTCTATTTCATCAGTCAATAATGCATCTTTGGGGCAAAGCTGCCACTAATTTAAAAATCTATGAGGAGCCTCAGCATCGTGTTCATAAACATGGATCAATCAGTGAGAAAGAGACAGAAAATGATGGAGAGACAGAGGGAGAGAAAGAGAAAGAGGGAGAAAGAGTAAAAGAAACAAGACAGGAGCAAGCCGTGTTCTTAAATCTCAGACTGTGCAGCTGAATTGCTGCTTCTCTGCAAATAAATACTGACAAGGCTTCCTGCTGGCTTTCTGGCTGTCCAAGTCGCTCTCTGCTGTCTCTCTCTCCCCTACTTTGCTGCTTCCTGCTCTTTATTTATCAATGAAAAAAGGGGGCCATTGACTGGAGATGATTGCGACGGGAGCCCCAGCAGCATCGGGAGGCTTGGGAGAAGAGCCGAAGGACAGACAGCGCTCTCTTATGTCATCCGGCGCTGGCTGATTCTGGACGGGTGTGCTCTGTGGCATTCTGAAGGTCTAAAAAAATGCAAACACTGTCTTGAGGTTTAGGGGCCGGAAGATGAAAGAAACGGGGGAAATGATGGTTTAACTGGGGGAGGAAAGGTGGCAGGAATGCAAGAGGTTAGATCTGGATTCTGGTCTTTGACCTACAGGACGTAAAAGGTCTGATCAGGTCTTGGGACATGTTTGCTTTTTAAATTCCTATCTCTCTTGAACCTAAAATTTGTGAAGGTTGATTAGGATAATTATACCTTTTTTGCTTTAGATTGTGTTCGGTATTAGTGTATATAGAGCCATCATGGCTGAAATTACAGGTTTAAGACAATGTTGCAATCTGAAGCAAGGTAGAAAGCAATGACCACTGAATGAGTATTGAATGAATAGTTAGGGCATTTGCATTCATAACCGAGTATGTGTGTGCATATATCTACACAGCAGACAGACTGCCCTTTCACCCCAGTGCCTAAACATATCCTGCATGTAATTAAGCAGTGATACAATAGCCCACATTCATTCGGCTTGAAGTGAAAAATCTACCTAAACAAATAGGAAAATTCATGTAGTTAACAAGTTTTATTTACTTGTACAATGAAGCTTCCATCACTGGATACTTTATCAGGTCCACCTATCAGATCAACTGACCAGGACTATCAATCACCAACCATGGATGGCTTTAAACCTCAATAGAGCTATATCCCGATAGTACAAAGCTACACTAAAGTCAGTGACTATCCTTTAGTTTTCTACCAAATGGCCAATAAGTTAACAAATTAACAAATACAGCCATGAAGAACTTACTCATGCTGGTCAATATAACATTTAATGTTATAAATTTAATATTTACAGATTTCATACTCTTCCTGTTGATGATCTTTGTGTGATTTCTAAAAAAAAAAAAATGATGGGAAAAGTAATGTAACATAAAATCACACAAAGTCTGCAAATATTTTATTAATTAGACTGAACATTAATATAAACCTTTAAAGGTTTCATGTACTGTACAGTATGACACTATAAAGAAATGTATTTACCCTTTTCACCAGTTTAGAAGTTATACGTACAAAGAACCTTTGTGAAGCCTTTATCTCACTGAAAGCTACCCATACAGTAAGAATAGAAAAATAAGTTGGACCGAGTACATGTTCTTGAGGTATGCTCCGAATCCAACATGGCCCTGTTTATAAAATTATTCAAGTTGATTTAATGATACAATAAAAATTGTAATTTAATACTGGTCTACCTATACTTTATCTGGTATCAGTTCCCCAGTTAGGGCTTTTAATTTTGTAGGCCAAGACGCTTATGTAAAATAGCATTGATTTTTGGGTATTGTAGTTATTTATGAAAGCAACTGTTGATGCTTAATGTCGTTTTTACTATTTAGTTGGACTGTTCTCAGCAAAGCTCTGACACTGACATGATGCCATGGTAGTTGGTGTCAGGTGTACCAGCGGTGGCCCATTTCCATATTGTACGGGGTAGGGGGTGGTTGCCAAATCTGTACAGCAACACATGGGCTACAGTCAGTAATACTGCTCTTATATGGTGGGTACCTAAAAACTGTCCATTCAGAAAAGAAAACAGGTTTTGAATGAAAAAATAACTACCACTCATCCTGTGTTTCTTTCGAAGCAACAGTACAGAGGTGAGCAAACAAGCCAGCAAGAAGTCAATTACTCGCCAGTAATGTTTGCAAAATTACACTCTTCCACAGCCACTGATAATTTTTCTTGTTTTTTTTTTAATCAATCAGTGATAGATAAAAGGACTGCTTTTAACAGCTAAAACACTGAAAACAAAAAAAAATGGGAAAGAGCAAAAGCTAGCTCATAAAGCACCCATGAAAAGGAAGTGCGATGTCCATCTGCTTGGTGTTAGCTGAAATTAAGTGTTCCACTGTGAGAAGTTAGGAGAGACAGGAGAAAATGGACTGGCTCTGTGAAGCCAAGGTACAGAGAGAAAAAGTGTGTGTGTGTGTGTGTGTGAGAGAGGGGGGCAGAGAAAGAGAGCCAGCCACCTCTATTACAGTGTAAAATTGAGTCGGACAAAGTGGCACCTGGACGAAGGAGTGCTTTGCCTGCTGCTGCCTGCTCCTGCTGGAGTTTTGGCATAATTTACCTCCACTCATGTGTCTATTTGTAAGGGTCTCTTAGCTCTACTTTCACTGTTAAGTTAATGGGCCTGGAGAGCCACTGGCTGTTACTTAACGATGGCTGCACTGTGCTGTTCAGGCACTGCGGAGGAGACATTACATGCACACACACACAGCGAATAAATGGAATATGCCTGCTTTGTTTGTGTGATCTATAGTCTGCAGTCGAGGTTATGGCGAAAATTAAACAGGCAGGAGAAAACAATGCACTGATTAAATTGAAACACGCAAAGTGGGGACGAGAATGGAGGCGCTCCGTCTGTCAACGCGATGGGGGGAAGAAGCGCCATGAGGCCGCGTGTGTCATTGGAAAGCCAGCGAGACTGTAGTCAATTAGCTTGTTTTTCATTTCGGCGGTGTTGATGGAAAACAAACTCCTGCTGCTCTGTCTGTCACCCCAGCAGTGGGGTGCGATGTCACCTGTTGCTCAATGAAGATCTCCCCATGATGGCGACGACAGAGAGGCACGCTGCTGCTCGGATCTACTCCATAGAAAAATCGCGCACCCAGAATACACGCCTGGGGAAATTTCTACTGCCGCGAAGCAGTTTAGTTCATGTGTGATGAACCTGGTATGTGGCAAAAATGAAAATTAAGAATGTGTTGGTAAAATGTACCCACTGTACACGTTTAATAGTGTACATTATAAAAGGAGTATTCAAATAAACTTTGGAAAGGCCTGGCTTAAAACAGGTCCAGATCATCAACTTGCACGATTATATAGTGGCAACATCTACCTTTAAATGCTTACCCATGAGGATTAGTTCACGGCTATAAATAGGACAAATTAATTTGAAGTGGTAATGTTTTTTCATGCACTGGCAGGTTATATTACCACTTTTGACCAATACCACAGACTTCAAAACAAGGAATAAACACATACTTCTCCATCCAATTAGTTTTAAATATTATGTTTTCATCAAATTTTTTTCCATGTTGCAAATTTAGAAAAAAAAAAGTCTATTAAATGTGTGAAAACATTAAATTTTCAGGCAAAAAAAAAATACACACCACCTACACATTTCTTTCTCCTTTTCCTTAATGATTGTCATGATGCGCAAAAAGTCAAACTGTTACATTAACAGAATGTGTGACTTACAAGCATTTTATGTTCACATGCAACAAACCATATGAGGCCAAGCGCCTTAAGAAATTGTGATGCAGTAAGCATGCATCATTAAGTCTGAACAGAACAGAGAAATAAAACAACGGTGAGCATGACATGATCTTGTGTGCTGCGTGTCTCACTACTGTAAGTGTGTTGCATGACGTATGTTAGGGAGAGAGTGGTAGGGGGGGTAAGGCTGTCCGGCTGCGTGCTTCAGACTCACGTACACATTGGCTGTGTGGTATGCATGCTGCTAAGGGAGTGGCTGGCCTGAACAGCAGGAGGGGGTAAGAGGTCATGGGGCAGCTGCAAGGGCCAAGTGTGGGGTGGAGGAGGTGGGCGCTTGGGGGCACAAGGGGTTTGGCAGCGTCAGTGAGTTTTTGAGAACAATAGGGACGCAGGAGGCCTTACAATAAGGCTGACCTGCTGCCAAAACTCTACCTCAATGGATACACAGAAGCATGTGGTAGAGGAATAAAACTCGAAATGCACCAGTTCACAAATTTACAACACTACCATCAAGTCTCCATTTGTGACGGATGTGACCCACTTTAATGATTTTGTCTTAAGATCTAAAGGCATACATGAGCATACCATGGGTCCCAGTCAGGGGTTTACTTTGCTGGAAGCTGCTTGATTCAGTGCTTGGGTTTTAAAGGTGAGAAAACACACATCTTATACATTTCCTGAAGCATTCATTCAGTAACTCAATACTCAATAAAACCCAACACCTTGGGGTTCTTGTGCTTTTGCAACAAATTGACCAACCTGACCAAACAGAGAGAGATGTACCACATGCATACAAACACACATACCCGTTCTCCTTATCCTGTCCTCCTTTATATCTTTTTTTTTTTTTTTTTTTTTTTTTTTTAAATCTGAAACATGGCACAGTACACAGTTTCTAAAGATGATGATTGTTTTCAGGATGGCTAAGACAAGCATTGTATATTGCACGGCCCTCATCATTATCATATCTGGCAGAAATGGGGAGGGAGACAGGAGAACAGTGAGTGTACTAAGGGTTGGCATAAGTGTACTGAATATCTTACTGTAATTGTACCTCTGTGTAAAACACACAGCCACAAAAACATGATATTGTATGATTGGTTTTGTGAATCTATAGTTCTTCATACTCAAAAGATTTGGTTAAAAAAGAAAAAAAAAAAAAAAAAAAACTAAAATGAGAATTGAAGTAAGAAATTACATGTCTTAAATCTAAAAGAAATAAGAAATCTAAAATAAAAGAGGTAAGGCTTGTGTGCGCCACTAATCTAATAGCTGTTTCAATAGCTGTAGTTAAGCTAAGTTAATGCTAATGCTAACCAACAATTAAATAGCTTGTAAGTCTGCAAATATTAATCATTATAATTAACATATTTCTTATTAACATATTTAACAACTTATTTTTGTGGCTGTATTAGTTTTAACCAATTAAATGGATCTAATTTTGTTATTTTGCTGAATATCTTTTCAATTCTAAAGGAACTTGATACAAAACAAAGACAGCTACCTAGCTAATTCTGCTATTACTGTACTCATCATACCTGCTCCAAAACACATTTTTTAATCAAGATATATATGTAAATAAATTGTCATTTTAAGTCACATGACTTTCATTTAGTCAAACTGACTTGTAAAGAATGTTAGCATTACCTTAAAATGACCTCAGACTGCTACACTAATTACACTGACAATTTTTCATTCTGGACACACACACACACACACACTTCACACTGTACCCTCTGCATTTTTGTCATTTTAAGAATAAAAAATTGTCAGTGTAGTCAGTGAAGCAGTCTGAGGTAATTTTAAGGTAATGCTAACATTCTTCACAAGTCACTTTGACTAAACAAAAGTCATGTGACTTAACATGACAATTTATTTACATATTATTCTGTGATAAACAATAACATTACAAAGTGTGTATATACACAAAGAAGAGTTCCTGTACCACCATGAATGTATACAGTATATTTTCATGGTAGTAAGAGCAACTCATCTTCGCCACATCACCCATTGGTTGATTATTTTTCAACACCAAGCCCCCAAATGTTTTATTCCCCGTATAATATACAGTATACAATGCTACACAGGTATAATGTTCTGAACACTCAATGTCTGATTCTGAGAGCGAAAGAGCAGTCAGAGAAGCACCCAGCAATAAAAAGAGACAAGACAAGCAGAAGGAAGGATGAAGGGACGTTTCATGAATCTCTAAGACAAGACACTAGAGGCAGCTGAGGCATCAACAGGTACATACTGTTCCAGCGGTGCTGTGTGTGTGTGTGTGTGTGTGTGTGTGTGTGCGCGCACACGTTTGTATATCTGTTTGTGTATTAATGTGATGAGTCTGCCGCCCCGCAGTGACCAGCTTATTCGTTCACTCACGAAGGCTAATGCCTAATGAGGCCAGACTACAGGAGAACCACACGTCTACGTAATCCTGCCAAGTGTCTGGATATAATGTGGTATTAGAGTTGCCTCTGGCTGGAGAGAGCTGCTCTGACAGCTCCGCTCCACATTATAAAGCACATGATAGTAGCGATTGCAGACTTAATGCATTCAAAATGCATTTCTCTGACAAGAAAAGCAAAAAGAAGAGCCCAAATGAATTGTTTATTGATCTAACAGGAGGAGGGATGGGGTGTGTGTGCATGTGCGCGAGAGAGAGAGAGAGAGAGAGAGACGGCAAGAAATAAAAACATTTTGCTGTTCTACTGTTGCACATGCACTGGCATCAGGGGTTTCGTATACACATCAGTAGTGTAAAAAATATGAAGCAGTCCTTTATAACAATACACCTTCCATAAACAATGAGACAAGGGGCTTTGAGATTTTCGCACCAATAATAGCCACAGATAATTCATGCTCATGCTGGTCGGCTGTAGTCTGGGCATGGTGAGATGCACAGCTCATGAACAGATTAATGTCACCAGATGTCATTGTAGATGCCATATTAATTACCTCGAGATAATGCCATGGAACCATATGGTTCATCTAGTGTCCGTTTAGACAGAGAAAATGTCTTCATCACTCACAAACCCCACTTGGAGAAAAGGGAAAAAATTGGCCCAAATAAGTTTGACAGGTGTTGAAAGCAGATTCTTCATAATTAACTGAGCTATCGCTGATATGATTGGAAAGGACAGACTGTAAACAAGTGCGTTCATGAATACTGTATGATGGTTGGCCCGAATAAGCCTTCATCCTGTCCTGAGAGCTTTATTTGATTTTCTTTTATGGATAGTGTATGGTAGTTAAATCAGCTGCATGACTGGTTTGCATGTCATGTCTTTAGTTAAAAGAGTAGTTTATTGATTTAAAGGTGCAGTTTGGGATTTTTCTGAGTCTTCTGATGCCTGCAAGTTGAATTGTAAATGCTATGAAAACAGACAAGCCTTTCCTTGTCACTATCTAACCCCACCCTGCTGAAACCATATGCAGTATAAAAACGGCTGCCCTCTGGGAGCGTGGCGAATTTTCAGGCTGGACAAAACATAAACAGAAGTCTGAATTGAGGAAAGTAGCCAGATCCATTGCATGGCAGTACTGTGAATCACAAATATCCCTAGGTACCTTAAAAGCCAATGATGACGACAGGTCTGAGAACATTTCCAAACATTACAAACCGCACCTTTAATCTCAAATAAGGTGAATTTTGTATCAGGGCTGACTTCCTGTACCACTCCATGTAGTGCACAGGTTTAAAAGCACAGCGGTGTGCCTTTAGGAGAGTTTACAGTGCACGGCTGTTCCTCGTCTTGACACGGGATCGTGTCAAAGCAAAGACCAGGCTTGCTTCTCCCCTATTTCGCAAATCCGATTTAATCAGACAACCCTCACGGTGCAGCTCCCGGTAAGAAAAAGGATAATTAGTAAACAGGCAGCCTCTCCTTGGCTTCATTGGCATTCGAGCTGGGATAGTGTGTCACATTTAAAATGCAGCCTGATGAAGTCTACAAAATCAAACCATTTGTTACTCCTATTGAGGAGGCTTCAGGCCAGTGGCAATTAAATTGGAATTAGCGTCGGGGAATGAGATACGGTAGATTCATACCAAGAAGGTGAGCATGGCTGGAGGATGTCTCTGCAGTTTACATTGCTGTCGGACAACTAGACAACCAGATTTTTACCACATGTATGTATCTACAAATGTGTGTATGAGATGCTTTCCCCCCCCTCTTTTTAGTTTAGCCAAGTGGTGAGCACACACTGCTAAACCTTATTAAACAATCAGCGATAGAAACAGAAATACAGTTTGCTCAGCTGCACTGACAGAAACACACGGCTGATACCCGGCAGCCTTTCAAGATTTGACATTGTTATTGATCTGTGGTTTAGGAGTAATAGCTGTTGAATCCCTGGGTGTATCTATGTGTGTGCGCGTGTGTGTCTGTGTGTGTGAGTGCAGTCGCGTCTGCCTGCATGACAGGATGATGTCTGCATACTGATGTCTCCGCTCCTGTGTTTTCATGGAGAGGACATTGCTGCTTGTGGTGTGCATGTGCGAGCTATTTTAAATGAATAAAAGGGTGGGGGAGAGCCCCATTTACTTTGCACAGCTGATTGGGCACAATGGAGATGGGGTTACCAGTGGGAGCTTGTGTGTACGTGTGTTTGTGTGTGTGCGCATGTGTGTTGGCGAGCTTTGCGGAGATGGGAGATAAATGAACTGCAAATGAGAAGGAACAGCTCCTGCAGTACAGCTGGCTTCCGAATTGCTTGCTTGCTTGGCTGTGGCAACCACGCGAACCGCGGTTGCCAAGGGTGTCAGCGTTCAGTGTCCCTTATTGGCCACAAGTGAGAGTTACATGGGCTGTAATTCAGGATGAGGGCCAGCAGGGGCCGCTTTGACAGTTGTTGATCAGTGTTGGCTTTTCCCCTACTGACAACACGACTACAGTCTGAGGCGAAAAAAATTAACCACCAGAACTAGAGAGTTAAACAACACTACGTTAAACAAAGTGAAATATTGATAAGTAAATATATTAAGCATATTAGTTTGAAATATGGTCAAAACATAACCAACATTCCAAGTTCCTCAGGCTCAGGGTTTGCCACCAATTCTGTAGTATGATACCCAAAATGCGTTATTACCAAATCAAACACAAATCATTTAAATCACTGGATTAACTCTTTTGAATGCAGTCAATCTGCCATCACTCCGTGTGCTCTTGTTTGCTGTGAGTGAAGCTGTGTGTGTGCGTGCGCGCGTGTGTTCTCCCCTCAGGGTGTGTGCAGAAATGCTCTCTATGCAAGCCCATTACTGGGAAACACATCAGGAGGATGGAAATAAATTACACTGTTCCATCAAATGACAAACTGCCACCGTGAAAAAGATCGGCACAGAGGAAAATTATGCCAAAGTTCTGTTTTTCTTTCCCCCCCTCGCTATAAACTGATTATTTACTATTGCCAGTTCGCTCTGATGTTTATAATACAGCAGGCTAATCTTTTAAAACGGTTTAAAATGATCTTCCCAAATCAATGCAAACGGATAAGACCTATTTCTAATCCGTTTGACACATCTGATACGCCGGCTCCTGTGGAATGGAATGCTGATGATACTAACAAAGACTGAAAAACGTTTTTGGTTCAAAAGAGGTAAAGATATAAAAATGGCAAAGCTCCATGTCAGGAATTATACCTGTGATTTTTTCCCCCCTATCTAATCTAGCTCTGACATAATTATAATATGTGTACGATTACGGCAGACAACAAGTTTGACACATTTCCCCATACTGAGATAAGAACCAAGTCAACATTTAGGTCCTGGGGCAGCTGTTGGGGGTCAGAAGTGCTCATGCTACACATTTGTGTAGAATGCTTTTAGAAATTCTTTATTTAAACATGTTTGAAAGTCGAGCTTCATTAAATCATCTCCAATTCCTCAATTTGTATAATTCATTCTTTTAAAGAATATTGAAATAGTAGTAATTATGCTATTACTTAACTTCTTAACTTAAGGTTTCTGTGCACATTAAAGTTCTTGTTTTTGCTAACTGTAATGATATTAAGTTCAAAATCAGCAGAATTCTCCTTTAAATACTGATCATATTAATATATATGTGACTAAGCCATGTCAAAATATGGATATATATTTTTATTTTATAATACTGATTGGTGCGGGGCAAATGGCCGCGCCTTGCTGGAGTGATGAACTACAATGAGCTGCGGGTGAAGGAGGCAGGGGAGAGAGCCCTGGTGACCACAGTGGCTTCGTGAAAAGCAACCCAATCCCATTCACATCACTTGTTCATTTGACTGTGTTAATTTTGGGCAGTACTCCTACTATGGTTACGGACACTTCTAGGGCAGTGTTTGTCCAAGTCTGGATCAAGGACATCCACGGGCCAATGAAGCATAGAGGAGCATTATCAGTGTTGACACTTATCAGTCACAACACCATTTTTAAAACCATTAACTTAAAAACCACTTAGGTTTTAGGTTTCCCTTGTGCCACTGAAACAGCTCTGACCACTTGAGCATGACTCCACAAGACCTCTGAAGGTGTGCTGTGGTATCTGGCACCAGGATGGTAGCAGCAGATCCTTTAAGTGCTGCAATTTGCAAGGTGGGGCCTCCATGGATCAGACTTCTTTGCACAGGACATCCCATAGATGGTCGACTGGATTGAGATCTGGGGAATTCTGAGGCTGGATCAACAACCTTGAACTCTTTGCTTGCTAAGCCCCATACATAGCAGGCTGTGGTGCACTGAATGTTCCGGTGCCTTTCTACCACAACCAACATTAACTTTTCTTAGCAATTTGTACTACACTGGCTTTTCTGTGGGATCAGATTGGATGGCCTAGCCTTTGCTCCCCAAAGGTATAAATGAGCCTTGGGTGGCCATGATCCTGTCACCAGTTTACTGGTATATAATTGATAATCAATATAATTTAATTCACCTGGAGGTGGTGTTAAAGTTATTTCTTATCGGGATATATATATATATAATTTATTTATTTATTTATTTTTTTAAACTCATTATTACTAGTTCTTATAGTTATTAGCTGATCGGACTGGTTCTTTGAATGAAATTGGTTTAAAACCTCTATTACTCAAATACAACACAAATACATCTATAACTATGGTCTTGTGTTCCTTCCATATAAACTTCAGAAATAATAAGTTCTTTGACTCCAATAAATAGCCAAAATATTGCAAACATGTGAATAATAAATCTTATAGTTAAGGGGGTCTATACGAAGAAGAAGGTCCATGGAATACATATTACAGTTAAAAGGATCAATGACTACAAAAAGGTTGAGAACTACGGGAGGAAAAAAACGTCCTGTATGCCTTGCTGGTCTGAACAATTTCAGTACATGTAGCTGTATAATAGGACTTTCTTTCCTACATGATAATCTGACTGGAAGTCTGGTGTTGGAATTTATTCCTCCCCTCCCTTCGCATGCTTTATTCGCACCGGCCATCTGGACAGCGGGCAGACATGTGGCAAGGGCTGTGAATGACCGTGCGTATTAGTCATAGGCTCTTAGCTCGACCCCTTGCGTCCTTAATCTTTTGCAATAGCCAAATGACCGAAGCACCTTTTCTCACTGGCCGCTGACATGGTCTTTCCCACCGGACAAAAGGCTTTAGGCTGACACCCCCTTCCACTGTCATTCAACCCCTCGCCTCAAGAAAAAAAAAGACAACAACACACCATTACCCCTGATATTCCTTCCGACTGATGGAGGCGGAACTTGTTTTGGAGATGGGAATGAAGAGAATGGGACTGGGCTGTTACAATAAAACCAGAAGGAAGGGGGAAAAAAACTGGTAGCAGTGGAGAAATTCAAGGCATTATCCTGTACTGAATATAAAACACAACCCAAAAAGACTGCAAAAAAAAAAAAAAAAAAAAAGGAGTAGCGGTAATCATATTCAAATACATTAAGAGCAACCATGGCCAAATGACTTATAAAGATAAAGGTATTAGGTAAAACAGGAATGGCATGCTTCTTCCCAGCTTAATGTAGGCTTTTGTGGTGGCTATTAGGAGAAATGGGGCTGAGGAATAAGCCACAATCACCTTCCTGATGGCTGCCACAAGTTTGCTTTATTTGGCCAGGGCCAAAGAGTGGCGCGTTTTAAAATGAGTGCTCGGCAAGATACCTAAGGCTGTGCAGAGTGAAGGCACTCTCTGTAACTGGAGAGACTTAAATAGAAAAATGGATGCTAATCAACATGCTCCATAAATTGGAAGCTGTTGGCATTACAGAGCAGCAGTGTCTTCTCCACAGCATAACTCTAGGGCACCGTAAACAAAATAACAGGAATAAAATGGCAAATGACAGATGAGGTTCGTCTAAACATCTCGCTTTTATAAACAAGGACATTTCTTGTGCAAAACAGGGTCATACGGAGCACGCTGGGCATCATCTTTTCAGCTCTCACAGTACAAACACTTCATAAATATCCCTTGTGCGAGTGTACATAGCAGCTACTGTATCATCCATCATTTTAGCATTTACACAAATACACCTAAGCAGTTTAACATCATCATTTGCTGTAACAGCAAACCAAATATATCCTAAATAGCAGTTTATCCAGAAGTTAAAAGCAGGCTAGGGTAAAGGAAAAATCCTTAAGGACAGAAATTTAAGACGGAAACCCAAATTTTTCCAAACAGTTGGCAGAGAGCACCCGTCCCAATTAGGCTCAGGTCATTTTTCCAAATGATCTCTGAAACATGTTTATTCAGAGCGGCCTGTCCCTGACCTTGAAGACAAACCGTCAACCGCAAAGCCTTTGTGAGGGAAGAAAAAGACTTTATTTATAGATCAGCTGAGTGTCGATCAAGCTGCATCAGAGCTCTGGGAAGAGGGGCCTAGGGAGAATGCTTTTGAAGCAACTAATATAGCGGTCTGCCTCCATCACTTCAACCCTTTTTAATCCCATTAGAAAGCCAATTGATTTAGCTTTGCGAGCACACGGCAAGGCAGACATACTTACCGGCGGAGAAAGAAAAAAAAAAAAAAGAAACAGAAAAATAAACAAACAAAAAAAGAATGACAAAAAATCCTTGGTGAAATCGAATGATAAAAACATGGAGAAAAAGCCTGAGATGTATTTGCCAGTAAAACGCATTAGAGTAGAGACACTTAAAGATATGACAAGATGAGGAGTCAAGAGTGTACCACTTGAGAGAGAGAGGAGGGGGAAGACAAATCATTATCAGTTTCCGAACATAGGGCTAGGGGTTTAGTCTGAAAAGTGCAAATGTGTTGTGATGATTTGGCTGGTGCTTTCATACAGATGGAATCTAATTAATTTCTGTTTGATAGTGGAGGAGATGCGCCCATCGGTTTGTCATTTCTCCTGTGATAACACCTGGTAATTTACTGTCTCGATGGTAATGAGCTTTTAAAAGGCCGGAGGGCCACCGGAACACAATCACATTCCCAAATGACTGTACACTGGCATTTGCACGCGCGCACACAACAGCAGATCTGCCCGTTTGTGTCAGACCAGACTAACTGTTTCACAACCTGCCTACATTTCGGCTTGTGGACAAAAGTTTTATATTCTCATTTATATATTGTTCTCAGGGCTAACCGCTTCATTAACAAAAGTAAATGGAGTAATAAGGCACTGTTTTTATTTCCTTTCATGCATAATTTCAACATGATTTTTTTCCATGGCAAATATACTCTTCATATCCATCCATCTATCTATCTATCTATCTATCTATCTATCTATCTATCTATCTATCTATCCATATACTGTAGGTATATACTGTAGATTATCAATTAAATACCAGTAAACTGCGGACAGGATCACGGGCACCCAAGGGTCATTTATGCTTCTTTATCCCACAGAAAGGTCAATGCAGCACAAAACGCCCAAAAAACACACACCATGATCGCAAGGCACTTTACCAACCCAGTCTCCAAACTCCACAGACCACACTGATTGAGAACCCAAGAACATGCCGAACACACTTATCTGATCCATGGAGGCCCCAACCCAGGACACCCAAATTATCCAATTATATCGTATATATTTATATGTCAATGATGTCTCTTAAACTGATCAGGTACAGGGATGTGCCAAAAAATGAGAGGCAAAAACGTCCTTCAGGAAGCCTGGAGAACTATTCAAGACTACAATGAATACACAAGGAAGTCTTACCTTCGGAAACAAAATAAGAAAAAAAAAATGAAGGGTTTCTCAAAACTTATATACTGTACATGTATACATACATACAATTTTTTTTATTCCATTTATCCCTCGCTCTCAACTTTATATGCCCTTGTTCCCATTTTCTTTTCTTTTTTTCTTCTTTTGTAAATCCATGGTATCTGGCTGTTGTTCCATATTTGATTGTGCAATACTTGCAATCATTGTTTATCTCCCTCACTTCACGATGTGAGAATGTGTCGGAAAGAGTAAATGGAAGAACTATTTTAATAGACCTAAAGGTGATCTTATTCTTTACTTCTTATAAAAAGAAATGAAACTAAATCTCAGCAATGCCCTTATTTCCTTCCTTACAATTTAGAATACACATGATTTATTTTCATTTATCTGTACTGTAACATAATTAAATTTTCCCCCTTAGCCTTCATGGATTTACAAAATGACTGCCGAATGTATTTTTACTTTTCAAGAAAGATCAAAGTTCTTGAAGCGCGATCGTGTAGGAATCAGATAAATACCGACGCGCATTAGGGGCTGCAGACGAATCGAATCAATGAGACCTCGCAACACATTCAGCTCACACACTTTATGTCAATATATGTCAAGCCTGCTGTCAACAGGTTTAATTACATTTGCTCGGTTATCAGCACCGACTATAGATAATTATTAAAACCCTGAGTCATATTTAGACATGGTCATATTTGTATGTCTCTATGCGCATGTGTCTAAATGCCATATAATTCACGACAGGAAAATATTTATTTAAATTTCATCCAAAGTCTCAAAAGTATTCTGCGCTAGAAACTTGTTTAACCATTCCACTAGCTCTTGCAAGAAACTGAGCAGGATTTCATCATGGCTGTCAGGACATGAAATATACTTTTAACATTTCAAGCGTGTAGCTTTAAGGAATATCTAGAAGAAAGAGGACACTGACAGAAAGGACACAGTCAATGTCTACCAGCAGGGGGAGCTATATAAGCTTGTCTGACCTCAAAAGCTTTGACCGCATGAGTTTGACGTGAGAAGAGAGAGTAAGCGAGACCTTAAATGACCTCCTTCTGCATGGATACTATATACAAATGGGTCAGGAAACTGATAAATTAGATAAAGCCACTTAGACACCTACTGTGTTTTTTATGTTGACCTTTACCACTAGTGGAGTGGTAAAACAACCCAGCAGATTTATTTAATTATTTATTTATTTTTAACAGGGGGAGTAAGATGCACAAGCAGAAATATTCATGCTTTTTTATGTGCTGCTGGAAATCATTTAAAACCCAATATCCTTCCTGGCGCTTGACTTACTGAGACGGGCAAAGCTCTGAGAATCTGCTCGCTCTCTAATGTACATCATAAATTATGAACAGCAGGCACATTCAGGATGCAGGGTGCAATAACTAAACCGGGGAGGGCTGTAAAAATCACACACATCCACCGATTTCACACACGCAGAACACACAGTAAATGGAGGCAGTTAAGACGCATACTAGCAAGTCAACCATCATTTTGGAGCTCATTCCTCTGGGAGGACCTGATGAGCTCCATGTTTCTAGCACTCACTTGAGGAATGAGGTGCAGACAACATACTGTCAGAGCAAGATGGGTGGCAAAATTTAGGCCGGCTTCACTCCAATGTGTCTTAACTGGCTTCAGATGGGTACTTGGATTGAATTGGTTTGAAGCACCAAGGTTGCTGAGTATGAAGAAACTGCATTCTTGAGAGGGGAGAAAGGCTTTCTTCGTGTGCGTGTGTGTTTTTTTTTTTAAAGACCACTGGCCTTTCACCCTTGCCCAGAGACCTTCCTAGAGGTTAAAGTATAATCCAGGTCCAATGACCACAAAGACAGGACCCTGAGGGCCAAGGACTTGCACATTTTCTGAATTACAGCGTCATCCTGAAGCCTGACTGACCACACATCAAAGCCTTCCAATGCGGAGTGGCTAATGGGAGCTTTGCCCCACTTGTCAAAGTTCAGCAAATTGCCAAACCTATTCCTTCTTTTCTCTTTCAGAGACTGGATGGGGGTAGTAGACGTTGTGTTCTAGATTTTAACCAAGGCTGAAAGGTTTAACAGTGTGAACTTAGACCACAGAGCAGCTAATTATTACACATCTTCAAATTTTAATTTTGCATTATATCAGGCTGATTGTTTCTATATCCACATATATATTCCAAAGTTCTAAACCCAGGGACTGTAAAGCTGTGATTTTTAAAAAACTTTTTAAAAACAGTACAACCCACTAAATTCATATCCAACCCACCACAAGTTATTACTATCATTTAAATTATTTCAACTGGAAACTTATGACAAAATAAGAAGATGGATTTAACTGATAGGAAAAAAAAAAAATAATAGCCAAAATATCATTATACATTTGTAATAGTTTGTAAAATACATCTGTACTGATGGGAGGCTGTTTTTTCATCGTTAGAGGAGTCCCTGACTGTAAAAAGCTTGAGAACTCTTAATTCACAGCAGAACTAAACACAAATATCCGTTTAACATTTCCTTAATAACTGCCATGAAATAAAACAAACAGATGCTAATATGCAATAACACCGTTGTGCTCTTTATGAAGCAAAACATTTGAAAATTTACTGCCTTATAACTTTCGCTTCACTTGCCTGTTCCGTTCAATACATTTTATGTCAATCCATTTTAAAGGGGAAACTCTGTGTGAATTTAAGTCCTACACGCTTCTTAAAGGGGAGAGAGGGAAAAAAAAAAAGAAAAAAAAAGTTGTTTAACTGACATTCCCTTCCCCCATTTTCCCATGGTGAAGAAGAAGAAGAAGAAGAGGTGGGAGGAGAAAATAAAAAAAAGAGGGTTTTGTGCAGTTCTTCTTCTGGTGCTCACTGTACAAAAGGAAGCCGATTTGAAGATGAGATGACCTCGTGACCTCTGGATCCACTGAAAGGTTCTCAGTGGCACAAATCCCACATAATCAATCACATTCCAGAGCCGGCAGTCAGCGGTGGGCCGCACGGCTTGCCCCCTGAGACGGACTGTAAACGGACACCTTTAAACTCTCCTTAACAATTCGCCATTCCTCCTAGTCCTCGGGAGTGTAGAGACATTGTATTCTGGATGTTACTTATTAAATGTCCTATAAATTACCATGCTGTTTTGAAATTAATAAAATCAGTGGAATCGTAGGGAGGGAAAAAAAAAAAAAAGTTGCAATTTATGGGTAAGTACCCATCAATGAATAATTAGCTATATATGAACTGCAATCAATTACTAGTATATACAGTACTTTACCAATTGGATATTAAAATAAATAGTAAATTATATGAATGTAATGATTTAATACTTGCATTTAAACATGCACCTACATTTCCAACTTATACAGAACTGACACACCACATGACATCACATTAACATTGATTATCAATTATATACCAATGACAGGATCATGAACACCCAAGGGTTCCCCATTCGACAGAAAAGCTGTTTCAGCATAAATTGTTGAAAAGAAGGCAATGCTGGCCATGACAGAAAGTCACCACAGTCCCCCACGCACAGAGCCCAGCAGGCAAGGAGCTTAAGGCTAAACTCTAAACTCCCCGAATCCTGATGTGATCGAGCACCCATGGGATGCGCAGGACAAATAATTCTGATCCCAGCCAACACAAGGGAAACCCGAAATCTAGGTGGTTTTAACGCTGTGTATGATTGGTGTATGCATCAAGTATTACTTGGAAAGACTTGTGCAAAAGTACCTAGTTTTCACATTATTATTCACTTTTGGCCGTAATGTGCAAGGAAGGTACCACATATTACATAAGTGCTCATTAAAATCCATGCTGTAAAATAAAGTGCTAGCAAAAGTTATGTGACCCGATACTAATTAAAACAGTGTATTCATGCTGATTCTTATGTAGGAGGAACACACAATTACCCAACCCTAGTCCTCCATTTTTGACAGCTAAGCAATCAATCAATAGATTGGCATTATAAATGATAGCTTATCTAGCCAGGGATTTGATTTCTCCAGCTTTGTAACTTGTGATTGAATTTCCAGGTGTCATCTAACAAAACAATCCCAGTTCTTAGAAACCTGCTATTAACTGATAAGAGCAAGCCTGCATGGCATAATGGTTCCCTCCTGAGTTCAAAACTCAACTGTAGTCATCAGGGGGACATGTAGAGAGAGGTAAAGCAATGAAGGCAATGCTGGCTGTTCCTAATGTTTCTTTTCTTTTGGCCTGATGTTAACATCACTGGCATTATTATGAAGCCTTCAGGTAACAAGCGCAAACTCCTTGCCTAAATTGGCCAACATGAAAACCATGTCACTAGGCAACCAGACCTGATCGTTTCTTTGTTTGAGGTGAAAGGTTGGAAGTGTTCACACTAATCTTGCCGTTCACAATTAAGTAACATAAGAGTATGGTTGCCTCCGCCCCCCTCATGCGCCCCCCCACTTTTGCATTCTCTCCACACTCTTCTTTTGGGAAACGAACAAAGCGAAAATCCCCCATCGCTAATGGAAAGGTATTTGCACTGTAAATTAAAGGGGTCTGCGTTTTCGATGTATTATACCGACCACTTTTGAGATGTCTGCAAACAGCTCAAATCTAATTACAGGGGAAGATTTACTTGAAACGCCCGGGAACAAAAGGAGCCTGGTCCATTGTGGAGCTTTGCTGTTGTGCCTCCAGTGAATCCTTTTCTATTCAGGCACTCATGGCACGGGGGTTAATCCATTACAGAGATACTTCAAGGTGGGAAACTCGATCACAAAAGCACCTCAGTGTGTGCATGCTGTTTTTTTTTTTTTTTTTTTTAAATCATTTTATCATTTATCATTTTCACCACCTCATTTTCCCCCTTCCATATCTTACCTTTGGCATGGTAATCAATTAACCATGGCTGTTAATATTTGAGATAAAACATGTTGAGGTTTCCGAGGGGTTTTAATGCTTGTTCTACACGGGATTGAATCTGATTGTAGCAGGGCAATGCAACACTTGTCTGGCTAGGATGCCAAGCAGATCGGGAGATTCCTGCTGGCTCCTTTTGCGCTGTGTGAATCGCCAGGCCGACAGGAGTCCATAATCTCTGCACAAAACTTTGCTTCTCCCTTGGATATGTGCTGCTGTCTCTCACACTGCTCCTCAAAAGACCTCTCTCGTAAGGATTCTCTCCTAACGCTTGGATTTAGAGATCATTATTTGCTGTCAAATCATTGCCCAGAGACAATATTGGCCATCATGCAGAGATGCTACAAAGGACTCACTGCCACTACCGTGCTTGCTAAGCCATGCCAGAGAAATCCAGAGCAGTGTGTCGGTGGTAGGTCTGGGGAGGCTTCTTTTCACATTCCCAAGCTGAACACATACCCGGGCTGCATCCAGAATGCAAGAGTCAGTCAATAAAAGTGAGACTCATTGTGGGAATTTATACGTTGCCTAATGGCTAAACATTCTTGCCAGCAGATGATTACTTCTGGGTGTTGGCTGCACGTCTGCACATGGTATCTATCAGCCAACTGAGCATCTCAGCCACTGGAAAACTCATTTAGATCCTATCTAGGGGAAAAAATTAGTTCTGAAAAAAAAGAGAGAGAAAGAGAGAGAGGATAGTCTGGCCTGCTCTTGATTTAATTTGGTCACTGATACAGCAGCCAAGCACTTGTGCTACTCCTTATTTTTTTGGGGATGCAGAAAGACAAAAAAAAAAAAAAAAAAAAAAGGCCTTCATGGCTGTAAGGAAGCACACGCTCACCACTTCAAAGCACTTCCATATTATCCAGGCCACTCAAATTCATGCGGTGCCATTCAAATTGAACCTTTGCATCTCATCATTTCATCTCGAAATATTCGCGCATATTGATGGTTAGAAAGCTCTCGAGAGCCCCTGGGTCAAAATACTAACGCAGAGGTGAGAAATTTGGGTCTGAAAGCCTGGACCGTGCCACCTGTTATCCACTTGATGAACACAAAACGGAATAGGCAGACTCTTGCAGAGCATTTGCTGAAGATATTTAGCTTACTGACTCCCATAAAGGATGACACAGAGTGCCGTAATTATAACTCCACTTCACAAACCGAAGAGGAAAGCGGAATCGGACTGTAAGTGTACAGCCATATGTAGAGAGTGTGAGGGACTCGGACAGATGGGCCCTCCGCTGGAGTGGGGGACAGCTTGCACGGTAATGAATGTAAAATGAGATATGGGGATAGAGTCTGGCATGGCTAATAAGTCATTTAATCATCAGCAGCTGACCGGCACATGGGCACTGCTTTTGCCGCTACCTCTATCCTCGGATATTGGGCTGTTATAAGTTATTCCTTTTAAAAAAAAGAAAAAAAATTTTAGCAGTTAGGCAGCATTGTGTGTTTTCCTGATATAAAGGCTGTCACCATGGATCTTCTTACTTTGACCTGATTTGGGAGGTAGCATTGTAGGAATCCTTGCTGATGTTATAATTCAGTTCACGGAATCAGAGATTTTGATAAACATGGCAAACCAAATCGCTCGTCTCATAACTGAAAAATGTCTTGTAGTAGTCTAACTAAAACAAATAGCTATTACTTCTATAATCATGCAGGTCACTAAGTAAACACAAGCTCCAGTGTAAACTTATGCTTTATGAGGAAACTGAATGGTATTTAGAATGCAACCCTTGCCCCGGTTCCTTTCTGGTTAAAAAGTTTCCCGGTGAGAAGGTACCTGCGGACATTAGCATAGTTGCATCCAGCTTATAAAGTCTTCCCAAACAAAGCGTTAGTTTTCCCCTCATATACTATTCAATGCCCGGGTTTGTCTTCATACCAACCTGCAAAATTCACCTTCTTCTTTTGCACAAGCAGAAACATTGTGTTGGCCAACGTTAATGCGCTCTGACAAGTTAATGACATCACAATTAAGTAAATGCTTAACAGACGCTCTGTTTGCCCTGGTGTGATTGAGATAATGGACATCTATGACATGACCCCTGTTTACCAGTGGCACAGACCTCATTTGTGAGCGACAGGCACGGAGAGAATGAGATGATGAGGGTTCGTGTGGGGTGCCGAGGGAATGATTAGAAAATATTTTCATATGACCTGGGGTGAGGGGGAAAAAGAAACTAAAAACAAAAACCAAAAAAAGAGGGAGTAGACCCTGCTTTTTCTCTTTGCCCCACAACACAGTCGTGCTGTCCTCTTGCTTTTCTCTCACTCTGTCCAAACTATTTCTGGCTTGAGAAAGAAAGTGTTTACTCTGTGGCCTGGTTCGTTGGAGTCACGCCGTGTTCCCACCGAGCAAATCCACTGTTCCCCATCCAAAATGGTTTGCATATTTTCCCTGTAACACAAGGCTTAAAAAGGATGAGGGGGAAATCAAGAGGGTGAGGAGGGGGAGAGTTAGACACTGCTATTATTACTGGATTTACATGCAGTCAGCTGCTCTCTCGGTTTACGCAGCTTTTCTGGAAACGCCACACAGGATTCTCTCTCTCGAAACTGTCGCGGATAAAGAAGTCCGGCAAATGGCTCTCGTGGCCCAGACTTAAACACGGACCTGAAACGATGACCGATTAATCAAGGATCACTGAAGGAAGGATCACCGATTTACCATAAAGCCCCTGTTAGCAAACACAGAGGGGTTTCCTGGTCCGTTTCCACCTGCTCAGGGTCATACCCACATTGTTCACAGAGGTTCCAAAACTATTCATAGTCACTCTCGCTGCTCGCTTGCAACGAGCAGCCCAGAACTTTCCTCCCATATCACGTGCACCCTCTGGTTGCTTGGCTGAGTGCGCTTAAACTGAGCTCTTCTTGCTAAAACTGTGATTTCAACCCATGTGAGCCTGATATCAACACACCTTCTTGAAAACTTACGCTGTACAACATTAAAGCACTTTTAGCGACGGTTACAAAAGCATATTTTCTACCGATTGCATTCTACTCCCCAGAGATGAGTGAAGTAACTGCAAATTGGGCTCTGCCCTTTAAAGTAGGTCAAACTCGAGCAGCACTGAAGCTGTGCGTCAACAACAGCACATGATGTTTTTCTCTCAAAGTCCTGGCACCGAACTCTACTAACTATTTTGGTGCCTTAACTAGACACTGTCTTAAAGGCCCAGTGTACACAGACGTCAGAGCGGGTGACACCTGGCCAAAAAAGAAGCGGTGAAGTTGCTGGCCAGATTCTGTTTTTAGGTGATCGTTTGCGTCATCTTAATGGTGTTTGGTTATTGGAATGAGATTAGTTCCTCGCATAGCCAGTTTGCCCTGGTTACTGGGAAAAAAAAAAAAAGGCTGAACAGTAACAGTAAGTTAAAGGAGTAGTTCAGAGCAAAATCTAATTTGCACTGTCAAATTTCACATTACCCCAGATGAGTGTGCCAAGATGAAGTGAGACTTCCATTATTTGTTAGCAACATTACAGGGTTCTTGCTCTTTTCTCATGAAAAAACAAAAAAAAAAAACAAAAAAACACTGCAGTTCTTTTTGAAACTCCCCCCCCCCCAAGACAATATTCTATAATCAGGTTTTTTTTACATTTAGCTACAGTGGTGAAAATTAGAACAGAGCATTATAAAAAGGCTTGTGTTTATTACTGTTTTTAAATTGCTATTAGTCTTTTTAAATCAATCAAATGGCTTTAATCCAAATGTCAATAACTCAAAAAAAAGTCAGATTAAAGATAATAATAAAAAGGTACAAAAGTCATGCAATGATGTACATTCATTTATTTATAGAGGCAAGCTACATGTACTGTACGTTATCACGGAACAGATATAGATAATATATATAACCTTGCATGTACTATAGCACCCAGTGACAAGGACATGTGCAGCTTAGTCATTTGATTTTTCTTTTTTTGTAAGCTGAAGTGTTAAAAAAAAAAAAAAAAAAAAAAAAGCGTCTTTGAGGATTTACCACATTTAAAAAATAATAATAATAGAATAAAATGATCTAAACTGTAAAACAGACCCAGCGTGGCCTGATAAGAGCTGGCTCCTTTCATTAGGCTGTAGTATGACAAGAGCTGATTTCTCTGATGTCAACCCCACATGCTGGGAACGACAATGGTGTCCATTGAACATCTGGTGATGCCCATGGCATGAGAAAACTGGCAGAATAAGCTGCTGTGAGGTGCTTGCTGAAACATGCCAACCATCAAAGTACAAACGTGGCTTTCGTTCAGCCGTTTCTTACTTAACACTTCTGCGATGTAACAGAATATTCGCAGAGCATGATCTATGAGCAGATGGTGCTGATTTCGAAGTCAGTGGGAAAGTAATTATTTCAGAAACTATGCTATTAAACTATTGACTTTGTTGGGCAGCTATTAAACTGGTGCCAAACCTGTTAACTTTTCCATGAACGACTTTCCATGATCCATGAACATGGATCTTTCGATAACTTTCAATCAATTTTCAATAACTTCGTCGTGAAAGCCAGTTTTACGTCAGCAGCAGTGGCTCTGATAACGTTACAGGAAATGACCGTTGCTCCCTGCATGTCTATGGCCTTTAGTTGGAGTAGCTGCCAAGTTGAAAACTGAGACCTGGATGTTTACAACGGCATGAAAACTTTCGCCATCATAAACAGTACCTCCAAGCTGGCAGTCATTAACTATTTATAAAGAGGGTGCAACAGCGAGTTACATATCCACTAGAGAGCATCTGTGTGCATGCGCGTTTGTGTCCACAGGGATGGGGGTGTGTGTTTGTGTATGTAAACAGAGGATTGGGGTGATGCTGACAATTATGCATGGCAAAGAAGGAAGATATTGGTAAAAAAACAAAAACAAAAAACAAACAAACAAACAAAAAAAAGATTCTCTTCGTGTTGCAGGCTTTACACCGTCACTAGGATGATAACACACTCCAAGGGTGGACAAACATATGGGTGAGCATATTGAGGAATTGGAGTGTGTGAGGAGAGCATTTGTATCAAACTCGCCATGCTTTATAGCACATTTAAAATATAAGCCTGGTAGACACAGAGGAGGCTGGCCTGAATGCTGCTCAGCTCTCTGGCAGGAGGACAAAACTCTCTGCCCGTATTTTTGCTCCAGACTCCAGTTCTATATTTAGCCAGGCTTTCCGCTGTTATGCCTCTCTGATCGTTAGCCCCATTTAACCCCTCTTTACAATGACCATACTGGTCAAGGCCCTCTGGAGGCCCAGTATGTAAAGACAAGCCGAGCCCTTCATGAGATCTGGTGAGAAGTGTCGGAGGCTTGGATGAATGAGACCAAGAGATTTTTAAAGATGTTGTGTGTCAAGAGGGCATGTTTATTGTTGGTTTTTGTATATAATCTTTAAGACCTGTTTTATATATGCTGAAATATATATATATATAAATAAAATCTATTTTAAATCCTCAGTCCATATCATTCGATCCTCATAACAGCATTAATACCCAAATCCTTCTGTAAAAAAATAAAATAAAAAAAATATATATTTTATATATATATACTCAGCAAAAAAAGAAACGCCCCTTTTTCAGGACTGTGTATTTCAACAATAATGTTGTAAAAATC
>JAQQZT010000011.1:9942995-9960263 GCA_030068275.1 Clarias platycephalus | reverse complement strand
GTGGTGCGGGGCGGGCCAAATAATTTCATAAAAGCGGGACCCGCGGGTTGGAAAAATACCCGACCCGCGCATCACTAACACACACACATACACACATCACTGTGCAAAATCTTAAGGACCATAATTACCTTTTGTACAAATGTTGTATATATGTTTACTGTGTTTGCATTTTTATGTACAAAACCATTTACTTTTTTCAAACATAACTTAACAATTAATAAATAAATAACATTACAGAAGAATATTTGCATGCCTGTAAAGACAGACCTGTTTTCAGATGGAAAGAAACCAAAAACAAAAACCTAATGTACTGTAGGCTCCTAGGATTTGCAAGAACATGAAAGTGTGACAAAGTTAACAGAAGAAAACTGGCATTATCAGTAAAACCTCCAAGCTGTTTTACTTATAAAACTGCACACAACTGTATATAACACCATTATCATCAAGCAAAGTGTTTTCACACAAAATATTGACGGTTTCTTTTTATTACTCTTTAGAATGAGAGCTCTTCTGGTAACTTTGTCATACTTGCTCCTTTCTATTTTTATTTAAAATCATTGGTTTTGTACATAATGCAGACATGAGCGACATATATAACAAAATTTATACCAACGATAATACAGTACCTGAGACTTTTGCACAGTACAGTACTTATTCTTAAAGTTTCATTGCATTTAAAGTGTATTCAAATTTTAAATATTTGTATGATTCCAAACTCAAAGCCTCAAAAGATCTGATTATCTGTAAAACACTGCTCAAGCACTAGACAAATTTGCTGAACAAAGCAATTTGGAAAAAAATAAATAAATAAAATCGTAGTAAGCACAGCCTATTAGTCTAATGAGAACATCCTTCCCGACAAGACACAGAGCTTGTTACACCATTCGAACAGAAATGAACTAAGGGACAGTGCATGTGCAAACCTGTTAAATAAGCATGACATCGCATACAGTATACTGGTTACATAAGCCTTCACTTGCTATGTTTAAGCACAAGTGCGTAGTTTTGACAGTAAGCATGACGGAAGCACAAGCGATAATCACTCTAGCAACTGGTCATTTTAACTTTACCCAAGATTGGACACTTTACACTTAAAGAAAGATACATCTGTAGCTCTATATATTAGTACACGAGTGAGTGATCATCTGACACAAAGTGTCGTGCACGTGTGCAGCATGTGTGGGTTAGTATCTGCACGTTCAGCTTTTTAATTGCACTGCTTGTGTGTTTAACAAGTTTTAAATTATAACCATTGCAGCAAAATCTGTGAAAAGTGTGATTATTAAAAGAATAATGAGAAGAAGAGTTTGTATCTGCGACAAAGTCACACAGCATTTCATATCTGCTCGACATTCAGGAGTGGGGATGCTGGTTAAAAATAACATAAAACGCAGACATTGTTAGTAACCGTAATGCATTTACTCATCCACTAATGTTAATATCAATAAATATATGCAATGAATAACCTTTTCCCCCTTTTAAGTGTGAAACTACAGTCTGAATCAATTTCAAACTCTGAGCCGACTTTACTGGGGTCAATTTATGTCCTGCATATGCCTCAAATGATTAATTTGACACCCGTTCCATCACTCACATAAGCAACAAATTATGTTAAACATGATTCAAATCTGGAACAAGAATTATGATCATTTTATTGCAAAAGCAGAGCATCGTGACTCACACACGTGCAGAAAAGCACATGCAGTGTCTGACAGTAAAAGTATTCCATTTAACTGATTTATGCCATCGGACATAAATTTCGTTTGGCTTAATCTATTCCGACTTGGGAGTTATCACTTAGATTATTAAAGGATTATTAGGTTGCATGTACTGTGGAGTGCGTGTGTGTATGTAGGTCTGGGTGCTGGAACATTCTACTTAGGGCAAATAGCCGAGTTTGTCGGCAGGGTAAGGGGTCAGAGCATGGCAGGATCCCAATAAACTGAGAACCAAATGCAGCAACACATCCGTAAATCCCCTTCAACCTCCCCCTCCCTCATCCAAAGGCCTAGCAGAGGTCATGATTTCTAGAATGGCACCATGTCTTCCATACCGGTGCCAACCCCTACACTCGGAATAGAGTCGGGGAGAAGGTTAGTTACGAGACGCATGCTGACATCTTCCAAGAGGGTTCCTTCATGCAACAGTGTTATTGTGGGAAAGGTAATGAACAAACCAGCCCAGCCCAATGCCCCAAAATCCAACAATGCTATTCTGTTCCTGTCTCCACAATTCTTCCTTTCAAACTAATAAACAACTAGAGGGAGTGAGTAAACTCATTATAAACAGGCCCCAATTCCAAAACTTTTCCAGGAAGTGCTTGTCTAATAAACGACATGCCAGGGAAGAGTCCAGGCTTGCCTCTACAGACATGACCATGACTTGAGAGTTTTATCTGTTTATAAATACTTGGCCCGGCCTGTATTACATTGCTTAATGCATGCTCATGTAAACACCCTTGGAGTACTAGCTGCTTCAGTTGTAACTAGCACTGCACTATGAAGTTTAGCATTGAGTGTGGTTAGAATAAGACACGACTAGTATCAAGACTCAAAACTATCCTTACACCAGGGCTGTTCAAATACGGTCCTGGGGGAATTGTACAGCAAAATTTGTACTGATCAACACTTAAACACACCCACTTAACCGGGCAATAAACATGCAAGTTAAATCAGCAAAAAATAAATAAATAAATAATAATAATAATTGTGCTGACACTGAAACTTTTACCAAAAAAAGGAGTATTGTACAACAACAACCATTAACTAGCTAGCTAGCCCGTAAACACAGTTCATTTGTCTAGAACCTTAACAGACCCTAATGAACCCATGGGCTTCTTAGTAGCTCATGAATTACAATGAATTACAGAGTAAACTACTGGTCAAAAATCAGGATACAATTCGCTACCAAGCGCAAATACCCCCAACACATTTTTGTGTTTTGTGTCTGACCAAATTAATAAGTTTTTTTTTTGTTACTACTGTGTAACAGGACAGCTAGCTACTAGCTTTATAACTCAATACCACTTAGGCTAGAAACTAGATGGTTAGCTGAACAACAGTAAGGATTTTCTTTTAAACAGGACAATATAAACACATACACTGTATTTTTGTCTTTTTATCTTGCAGACGATGCACGTTGCATGCACGTGACCATGTACGCTAGTCATGTGATCCAACTTACAGTACATGAGTAAACGTACTCAAGTGCATGTTTGTAAGTTCATAACTCGAATGTTTGTGCTGTATGTAGAGGACTTACTGTACTTATTGCACTGAATGATTTAAAGGTCAAAATGATTTGTAGCAGCACTGAATTTATTTACTGTCAAAAAGCCAAACAAAGATTTTTCACCTTGTGTTTATGTACTGTAGTGCTAGCTATTTCATGCTAAACATGCTAGCTACTATAGCAAAACCCACAAACTAGCAGAGTTTATCCCCAAACTTTCTTAATCTAATAGCAGGAGCGATAAACTGACAAAACAAAAAACAAAAAACAATTACTATTCATTTTCTATTAGTTTTTCAGCCAGTGCAGGTCTACGTTTGAAGCGCAAGTGAGCGTGTAGGAGACAATTTCTGACCTGTGTGAATCTGTCTGTGTGCTTCCAAGTCTTCTTCTTTCTGGAACTGAGCTCCACACTGGTCACACACGATGGCCTTCTCTCCAGCTACACACACAGAAAAACAAAAAAGCACATTTAACAGTGTTTAGAAAGCACAAGAAATTAAGGAATGGTGCAAAAATGCATGATATGGCAACCCATGACAAGTCCTCAATATTAGTCATGGTTATAAAATGTGGATGTGCAAAGTGTTGCAATCAGAATCCAAACACAGGAACTCCGTGCTCAGGCTGCTGTCTCTTGTGTGTTTGCGCAGAGGAGGTTATTGCGGGTCAGAGCTTTCCTACAGTATGCACTACATTCATTCTCTCTCATTCTCTCGTTGCAGGCATGGCACATGTTGAACTGCATGTATTATCAGTATTATTAATATTGTTATTATTATTAATATTATTATTATTACTACATGGCCTTCTATATTTCCAGCACCACATCAGATGATTACAGCACCACAGCAACCAAAACAGGAAGCTGTAGTTAATATAACACAGTGTGATTCAGATGAAGCCAAAGCCTGTTTCGCAACCATTATGAAGTTACAAAACATACTGTACCCTCGCGTGAGACAGGAAGAAACACCTTTCAGTTTTTATTAAGGGGATAAATAGTGCAATAACACATTTGAGAGCTAGTAAAAAAAAAAAAAGAAACAACTTGCAACCGGCATGTTATTACATTTGCAATTCATAAGAAAACACATGCGTAAATCAACTGGGAGGGTAAAATAAGCCGTGCTGGGGTAAAGCCTAGTTCATGCTCTCAAAAAACAGAATAAACTAAATTCTGAAAGCCTGGAACGTTTAATATAGGAGTTTCTAAGCTTTTTGCAGGCCGCACATCATACAAAATAGGAGGAGCAGCAAAAAAAAAAAAAAAAAAGGCAAGTAGAAACAGCTAAAAGCTATTGCTCTCTGTCCAACAATAGAGTAACATGCTTCAGCAGAGATGATGATGAGTTTTTCTTTCTGAAGACCATATAAATTCATCTTCCAAGAACAGCAAAACTACAAAAACAGTCCCTGAAAAATGGCTTCCGAAGAACGTCAATAGTTCAGTCAGGAAAGAGAACAGCCGCTCAACCCAATCCAAAAGAAATAAACCATTTCATGGATTCAGAAATCTTAAGTATACAGTAATGGTTTCCTTAAGAAACAAACATTTATTAAAACCTTTATTTACACCACCACCACCTGTTGAATTCTTCATTCTGATTGGTCAGAAGGGTGTTAATTGTCTGTAACAGCATTTGTCTGGCATGAATAAATCACAGCTTTATAATCAATGTACAGTACTTCTAATATATTATTCCTTGTACAGTAAAAATGGACGCTTTATATAGTTGTTTTTAAAAAATATGTTATAAGATTTTCTGAATGATTCATTTAAAACATTTTTTGGAATGAGTCTCCATGGTAATCCCTTTGTAAGAATCTGAGGAAAGGATACACCTTCACGTTTTCTGACATAGCAAAGACCAAAGACTGACTGTATCCTGCTGTATTTTTTCTTTAAAGAGGAAAGAAAAGAAACTGGTGATGAAATTAATTAAATGAAACTACATATGGATAAAAAAAGACGTAACCAATGAATACGTGGCAGCATCTGGCAAATTACTGTGATACAACAGGAATAAAACATTTTGGTGTGTGGCAACAATACTGCCACTTTACACTGGGCTGACTTGCATCACCTACAGTAACAGTGGATTATATTTCAATAACAGCATTACAATAACAGCAAGTTCCTTAGCTGATCAATCTGCTATGAGAATCTCTTGGCCCGGTCATACTTCACAATTAGCTGGTTTGCAGAGATGGGCAGGACATACTGTATAGATTTCTGCTTCAGGGATGTGCTTTTCCAGCAGTCTGCAGACTTTGTAAGCCTACACGAGAGAAAAGTATAAACGAGTCTTTAGGTGGGCCACAGGGATTAGTGCTAAGGGCAAAGCAACCCCACATCTGGGATATTCAGGTACTGCGACAACTTTGTGCAGACGATAAATCATGATATTAAGTAGCAGCGGGAGTTACAAGCCTTAAATCCCACCAGCAACATAAGCAACAGTGGATCATTATCTGGAACGTGTTTCTCCAGCATGCAACCACCCAGCAGGGGCGTGCTTTTAGGCCACTGCATAAAAAAAGAAAGTAAGAAAAAAAAAAGTCACAAAATTAAAGTGATAAATTCTAACCTTTCCCCTCGATCAATAGGTGCTTTTCTGTTATGTAGAGGTGTGCAAGAAAAAACACCTCGGTTAGGTTTGGCATGGTACCTTCTAGCTCCTAAACCCCGTCATCACCCCACCCTCTCTGCTTTTTCAGGGCTGTGGTGCAGAAAGCAAGCAGAGGGCCAAGGCTAGAAATAACCGGCTCTCCAGCACAGAAAAAGCCATGGCTATAAAAGAGTTGTTTTCTAACAACTTCCACTTCCTCTTCTGCACCTCCTTGGAGTTGCCACAGCAGGGCCGAACCTGACATAATGGGCCCTTACACAACTGAGGTTCCCGAGAAGCAAAGGAGAGGTGCCACGTGCCACACTAGCCTGTTCCCTTTTCACTTCCTCTCTGAAATATTGCACAACTGGAAGAGAGGGATTTACTGCCTCTAAAGAGGACACTCATGGTGATCGCTCGTGCTGCTGAAAAGAGGCCTCGTGCATGAGTGCATGCAAGTGTCAAATGCAGACAGCATCCAGGATGCTGAGAGTGCATAGAGATATAGTACACCGTATAGAATCACTCTGCTCCGTGCGGAACATAGAAAAGCGAGACTATAATGAAGAGACCATCGGGCATTTGTAGAACTGACTGCTCATCAGGAGTACTAATCGGCTCGCTCTCTCGTCTCAGATGGGAACAGGAGCGAACGAATACACCACAAACAAAAACACACCCTTGCTGCTCGGTGAGCCTACACGAATCGGTTATATAAGAGTACGCTTGGTAGCAAAAAAAAAAATTCCATAAAAAAAACAAAACAAAAAAAAAAACAGAGCTCCGTCAGAACAATGCGTGCAGACGGCATGCTCTGACTCTTTCCTTCAGCAGTAATGCTCTGTGCTGTACAGTTTTATTTACACTACCCTCTTATCAGTCACACAGCAGTACGGAGGCTGCCAATTGGAAAGGACAGCCAGGAACTGCATGTTCCCTCGCTCAAGTAGATGTGTACTGCAGGCAGAGCCCTTTTTTTTATTAACCAAGACAAAAATGTTGGGAGTCTGCCAAATTTCCCTTATAAAAACACACACACACACGCACAAATGTGCAAATACGCAAAATACATGAATAGACAAACAGAATAGCTACAATGGGCCAGAATCTTTACCAAAAACAGGTACACACAGCAGTTAAAAATAATAATTTAAAAAAAGGCCATTGACATGAAGAAGAAAAGATATTAAGGAATTACACCAATAAAAATGTTTTAACTACAGTCAACAACAGTCCAGGAAAAGAATGTTTAGACGCGGCCCAAAAGCAGGCAAACATTGACTGAGCAAGTACACTTGCACTTCCAAAATAAGTTTAGAGTTTACATTCTTAAAATGAATATTGGCCCAATGCTTCGCTCTTGTTTCATGGATGCTAAATCTCATAATCCATTTTGCCTGCTTTGATTAAAACTCGAGACAAATAAAGACAGCGAGGATGAAGAGTGGGTGTGGGGTCTGAAAGCTTTTCTCTGTACAAGACAGCTGTTTTAGCTCTTAGGTCCTGAGGTATGGAAAGAATTTTCCGGTCAGGTACAGTCTGAGACAAGGAAGCTTCTGGATTTCTGAAAGCATGTTGCGTCAGGACCGTATGATGTCTTGTCTCATCTCTATACATGGGGACAAAGTAAACAGCTTAAGTAAAGTACAATCCGACTATAGTGTGCTGGCCTGCAGCCTTCTTCTCCCCCAAGCTATGAAAGGTCAAAGGGCCCATGTGTTTTCTGCTTCCTTTTTTTTACCCCCTTGAACACTGGTCTTTAGTTCTTTAAATTATGACATGGGACTACACTTGCTTTTTTTTTTTTCATGGTGGCAAGAAAAAGACCTTTCAGAAGTTGAAGGAACAGGAGCCAATCTGGGAGGAATCAGCAGCACCAGAGTGGTGTGAAGTGGCTGAAAATGACTTCAGGTATCCTGCATCTCTGTACCAACAATTCTTCACAGTTGACCTCCATTTTAATACAATTTATCCCAACGAGCACGATCAATCCCGTTGGTACTGCGGATATGCAGAATGGTGATGCTAGCAAAAAGGAGCAGATTATACAGGCTCCAAATTAAACTTCAAACCAACCCTATTTTTAAAGCATGATTTTGACAGATCTTTTTTGGAGAGGCAATCGGTTAAATCGGGACACACCATGAAGCTGCCTTAGGTATAGGGAACTGATACTGTCAGGGCAAAAATGGAGCAAGTAGTGAGCTATGGTGCCTGATCGATAGCTGTGAGGTTGGCTGCAAGTAGAGCCCTTCCCACAAGCTCTCTTTTATTTATCCCGGCAGAACCTGAGAGGATGACCACACGGTGAACCCTTCACCAAACGACCACTGAAACTTCAGCAACCCGCTGGATACAGCAATTGAGGTGCCTTTACAGTGCTGTAAATGCCTTTATGGCTAAAGACAGAGCAGCAGGAGGCCTGGCCGAGCTCTTTCCTCATTTGCCGGCTCTCAACAGCATGACGAAATATGGCTGAATGGGATGATATCAACCAGCTCTGGACAAAGACCAGGAAGCAAAAGTGTCCACGATACAACGGTGATTATATGCTCCCGCAATAAAAAAAGAAAATGAAGAAATAAAAAAAAAGCATTAGGGCTAGAGGTTAGTAAGGAGGAGGGATACCTACCAGGAACTCACAAATTCACTTGTGCGCTAGCCACTTAGTGAGCAGCATATGATCCAGACGATCAGGGAGTCAGGCAGCAGAGCCTGCTGTACATGTGCTTTCTCTCCAGGTCAATAACCTGTAAAGATTTAGCGTTTAGGGCCCATTATTTCCTGCTTTCAAGTCACACATTGTCAAAGGCAGTCCTTGGTTTTTATTAAGGCCCAGGTCAGAAGCCTGGAGGGTGGAGCCAGGAGGCAATACAAAGCCCAATGGGACAGTAACTAGGACATAAGAAACACACTGGGAACCATTACTTATAACACTTTTTGGCTTTCCCTAACCTACAAAAAGCTATTCAACAAAAAAAATCTTAGATGCAATGCAGGAAAAAAAAATTCTGCATGCATCCAAGCCAAATTAGTGAGCCAAGTCAAACCACAGCAATCACAAAACTTGGTTAATGGGAAAAAATTTTAAACAACAGGAATGGTCAAAACCCGCAGTGTGTTTAACTGCTCTCAGGTGCAATGAATTACATAGTTGTTTATCATATGATTCCAAGTTTTTTTTCCCCCCACCATGCCTCCATTAGGTATGTACAAAAAAAAAGCTAATCACCTGCAGGATAAAATGGGAAAAAAAAAAAAAGACATCCTTCATTAGTTAAACCAAAAAAAAAAAAAAAAAAAAAAATGTGAGTCTTATGCAGGAGCAAGAGAAAGGCAAAAAAACAAAAAACAGTTACTTCCATAAATGTAATTTCTTCACAAATGTGGACAGTGAACCCCCCCCCCCAAACTTCCTCACTAAGCTGTTTTTACAATGTCCTGACACATTACAGTCCTTCCTCCCCGAGTCGTCACTCTGAGACTGTGTAGACAAGCAATATTGTGATCTTGTGCTCCGATTCATGCGCATACATCATCTCTAGCCAGCCTTTACTTTACCAAGTAACTCTCTAGCCAGGATCTACTTTACCAAGTAACTCATTACACAACATGCTGTTACAAGAACATACGCTAGTGAGTCACTGTGAACACTCCAAAGTTGAGAACGTTCCGCTCTAAAGCGTTTTATTCCTCTTATATCATAGAAATGATCCACTGATCAATATTTTTATTAATATCAGAATAAAGAATGATATTCTAATCTGGTCATAATAGGATTTAATCTTGTGAAATGTCCATTAAAGGCTACTTCCTTTTTATTACTGGCATTATATCAGCTATAAACAGTTCCCTCGCCAGTTTCTCCTTATTCTTTCTTGTGAAGACAAATATTTTGCTCGTTACCAAGAAACTGGAAACCATGACTTCTATCTCAAAGAAAACTGAATGTGACAAAGCACTGGCACTGGAGACTCCTTCCAGAAGAGATTCTGGTTGGTTGTGACCTGCGCGTCTGATTGGTGAAAACTGGGAATGACTAAATTAATGGAGCGTAAGAAAGCTAAATAAATGTCTCGCTCACCATTTCATTGATTATGTTTTTCTTTATTAAATAACAGCACATTTTAATCCATGCATTAATCTTATATGATGTCTGTATAATATGCATTGTGATTTACTGTACCTTGCAGCAAGGCAACCTCTCAGATCCATGCTGTTATAGAAAATGACTCAATTCCTTCTGACAATTTAGTTATATGTCTTCTGCTCCTTTTCGTTTAATGTAATATGTGGATTGTATAGTACGGCATGGCCTGCTCAGCTGCTGTCTGTTAAACATTAATTGTCCAGATCAATGTGTTTTAAAGTCAAATCCACCTTAAAGCCAGGTATTTTCAGAGGGACTAAAACCAAGAACCCTATATTAGTATTCAGGTCCATGTATGTGTTTGCAACAGTAATAACACAATATGCACGGCTGCTATTCATGCTGCACCTCCCAGTGGAATGGGAAGCATAAAAGCAACCCTTGTGTGTCCTGGCTACTTCCAGATGGCTTTGGGACTGCTTTTATCTTTTTTTTTTCTTCTTCTATACTCCTGCTTTTTTTTCCCCCCACATAAAAGGACTGTCGGCAGATATTTGCTCCGCGCTTCGTTCTCTCCTCGTTCGAAATATAAAAGTTTCAAAGAGCATTTCACGAGGGAGCTCTGCCATAAATGGGATTCATAGCTTTTTAATCTGCGCTAAGAAATTGATCTAAAAGTTTCCCAAAGCCATCGTCCCAACTTACATAACGCAATAAAAGTATGCCTCGGAGAGCGTTTACTTTTATTGCCAGTTCATGAGAAAGTAAATCATGTTTTCTCAGATTCTGCCCACCCTGTATGCGCACATGGATATGCATACCAGAAACCGAACATCGCGCAGAACGCGCAGGTTTCCTAGGTGTCGGAGAGTTCCGCTTATCGTGTCCCCGGCATGGGGAGGGAGGAATGTCATTAGTCATGAAACCCTTAATTAAAACCATTGCTAGGCTCGCACCCGCTCTGAGGACGAGAAAGTAAACCTGAGAGCATGCCGTACATGTGTAAATTCAGGCCTGAAATAAGGTAGCCCCTGTGGAGGGAAAGGCAGACAGAAACAGATGGGTTCGAACGGGATAAGCGTGATGGAGGCATTTATCATGCTACAGCACACACTCCATCTTCGGGGTCTCCTCCCAGATAAAGGGCAGGTGAGCCTTTGGTGAATGGAAGTGCTGAAGGACTTCAACAGTATTTTGTGTGTGTGTGTGTGTGTGTGTGTGTGTGTGTGTGTGTGTCTGGGAATAGAACTGGCACAGCGGCTGCCAGCGCATTCCTCTACTTATTTAAGTGCCAAAGATGGATGACCCTGTTAATCGTAATCTAATAATCTAAGTAATGTTGGAGATGCTGTTATGCCATTACATGCACACTATTAGCCATTTTTCCACTGAGGAGCCACGAAAATTAGCCCAAGATATTAAACCCCAGGCTACAATTTCCATTATAGTGCCTTTGTCGCCAGTGTCAAAACCAGGACCAGACATGATACATTACAATAAAATGGCACTTTTTTTTTTTTTTAAGACAATGGATTTGGATGGTAAAGTTTTCCCCGCTTACTTTTATATATAGAAGATTCTTCAGGCTAAAAGACATTCATCACATTTTATATTGCGCGTTCTTGAAGTGATTTGAGCTTTCCATTTTACTTCTCTCTGTACAGGCTGCTTTCAGATGCTGTTTGAACTTGGGCAGAAGGTGTTGATTGATTTTCTACAACGGCAGCTCTGACAGTAATTCTGGCTATAATTCAAATCACCGGTATAAATCAATGCAATTCTTCTAATATGGTTTTCCTTCCATGCTGATCAGATTTGTGTTTAGACATGCTATAGGCTTTGATCAATAGGTGAAACTGCCCTTTTTTTTTTTTAAGTTATTAAAGTTAGGCCAAGTTGGAAGGATCTCATAATTTATGATGACATATCAGCAGTTTTTTAAAATTATTATTATTATTATTTTTTTTATCTGACAAGCTTCCAAAATCTTACAGTGCCAACGCAGGTGTGTTAATAACAATGTTTCTTTCTGGTCTGCTTTTCTGCGTCGTAGACTTAAGTTTAAAAAAGTGATGGTCCGATACAGAACTGCTTAAACGTGTTGTAGATTACTACTTCCTGTTTTCTCCCACACCCCTTACTTTTCAGATATCCTGAAAAACCCATTATTAACTTTTTCAAATTTTCATTTGTTTTAGTAGCACGTCTAAGGAAAGCCTTTACTGTACGTAGATTTGTAATAAAGATTCTTTGATGTGATTCTTGACACATTGAATCCAAAATAAAATTTTTAAATATATATTTTTAAAATTTCATATACAGATGGGCACAATTTTTTTTTACCTCTCTTCTGACAGTCACATGATAGCATAAATGATGGTGCAACTACTGAAATCTTTAGAGGAAACATAATACTACACATTTCTGCCGTAATTCAATTCGAAAAAAAAAAAAAAAAAAAAAAAGCATATCTGTTGAAGTGTGTACATTTTTTAGGGCCCCTCTGCATGTTTGTATTTAAGGGGGAAATACGGTGCACTTCCCCTATAATCCTAAACTATTAACACATTGGTAGGAAACACAACATCCTTTTTGGATGGAGCAAATTGTTTGCTGAGCTTATTTAGAATTGTAACAAAAAAAAAAAAAATTCATTAAATAGTGATATTTATAAAATCGTGATGCTTATGGAATCACAATACAAATTGAATCAGTTCGTCAACATTGTGATAATATCGTATTGGCTGCTCCCTGGTGATTCCCAACCCTTAAGCATTGAGACGTATACACTTAGGATAAATCCATGCAATATGTGGCCGTCAACTCAGCGACTCATCAGGCCTGGCAGAGAGGACTGGCCTTGCTGATGAAAGAAGTGTGGTCTTTAAAAAAAAAAAAAAAACACACAAATCCATACTGGCCACAGGCTCCTCTCCAATCTATTTTCTGCTCAGCTGGTTTTAAATGAAGTTATTATGACTCATTAAAATGCCCGCAAGCTTGTGGAAGTCGGCCAATTACAATTTAAATTTAGCCTCCCCTCACACCCGCCCCGTCCTCTTCAAATCCCCCTCTCATGCCTGCACCAACACACCACACAACTACAGCTCAACCACTGGCTTACAGCTGCCATCAAAGCCTCGATCTTTGGACGTGAATGCAGCCCAATAAACAAACAAATCATCATTTTTTCCAGGGAGCCTGCCAAAGGAAGGAACACCAGGAATCTGCACCACGCTGCCTTAATTAACGTTGCTTAAAACTCCTAAACCTGGTTAACAAAAAGACAGAGTTCTCATCTCCAGACACTTGGATTAGCAGTCTTTGTGAATCAGTTACAGGATCTTGTTTTCGCTCCTATCTGGTTAGCCAGAGCCATCAAACAACGGATTGCGCAATCGAGGCTGAAACTAGATATGGTTTAAACCCAGTTTCATGGCTGCATCCACTGTTTGTCACCTCATAAAGCAATAAAGGTCAGACTCTGGTTAGACTCTTCCTCTGCCCCCCGTGTCAAGGACGTTTTTCCTTTTTTTGGTCTTTAGCCAAAAGGTGTTCAACTGAACACCTTTTGTACATCTAACTCATTTGAACCTTTCCTTATATAACGATTATGAAAACAAGGGCATCTCATCCATCCCTCAACAAGGAGTGGCACTGACTGAACAAATGTCTTCTTCTTTCCAGTCGTGCTTGTGTGCCTTTTGCTTTATTTCTCAGTCTGTGAGTGGCGAGTGCACGCGTGTGTGTGTTCTGTTGTCTCTCTCATTTTCCAGCAGAACAAATTAATCTGTGCCCTTCCAGCAACGCTCCCTTCTTTTTTTTTTTTTTTTTTTTTTTGACAGAAGCTGCTCAGAGGAGAAAAATGATGAAGCAAATCCAAAATTCAATTGCCTGTGTTCTGTTTTAGAAGGCACACGGTGTACTGTACAGACCATAAAACTCCCAAACAGCCTCCAGACGCTGCTGCAATCACCCTCCATCAAAACACTTTGTCTCGCATACAAAAATAAGACCCGGCATTGAGCTGAATACCAAATCAGCCCACCGGGGCACTTGCTACTTAGCAACCAAAAGGGATTTAAAGCTGCAATACCCGACAACAAAGGAATAAGATCGGGATCTTTTACAGGGTATTACAGCTGGTCCTACAGTTTATTTCACGGTTCTAATCAGAGATGTCAACAATACCACCACGGAAATGTGAAGAACTGTAGCGCTAAAAGAAATGTATAAATAAATAAACTTATATAAAATTTTTTAAAAACCTCCCCAAACATTAACGGTCACAATAAGAATACGTCACCCCTTCTTAGGGGAAATGAAGCTAAACTTAGGAAATGCTTGGGAATGAAATAAATTGTCACGAATGAGGACTAATAATTATAGCGACTGAAAAACAACATTTAAAGTGACTGTAATAACACTCTAAATGCTGAAATGTAGGCTGGAATACATTTACAGTCTTGCTCCACCAAACCACAAGAAATCAGATCTGTGCTTAGACACGTTACTGGTGTGTCATCACTGCCTGAAACGGCAGTTCGGGTTTGTGAATATAGACCAAAGTGGAAAGATCCAATCAGATAACATTGCACTTTTGCACAAATTTGTTTTGACATGCTAAGCAAAAAGTGCTAAGATTAAAAATGCTTCCTGAAAGGAGTGCTTAAGAAGGTGTTTTATATGAGATTTAGGGTTAAAAATAATAATAAAAAAGGCACAGCACACAGCAACAGAAACACACGTTCGTAGAAAAGCGTTGAAGGGTTAGAAAGAGGCTTGCTTTAGATTCTGCTCAGGGTGGATAGTCTGGAGGGTTCATTAAAGGCAGATAAGAGCACGGAGCAATACACCGTAGACGGCGAGTGATGTGCTCAATGATGGCGAACATCAAAGGCATCACCGGCAACAGACAGCTTGTGTACACTGGTTAGAGCCCGGCGTTAGAAAAGGGAACACGGCTTTATATTCCTACATCCATGGGAATAAATTCTTTTAAGCTGTTTCGATGAGGGCCAAACTTGCTGCCCAATTACAGCACCATTACCCAGATGCCTAATCATCTCTCCTCTCCTGGACCTCATAATGGAAGAGATTTATGCCCCGCATAATTCAGGCGTTGTTGTAAATGGGGGTTTAATGTACATCAACAGGTCAGGGGAAAGTATTATGGGTTTAAACCACCAGAGAGAAGTTAGGGCATGCCGCCAAACAGAAGCTCAGGCCATTTATCCGTGCTGCCCGTCATCCCCCACTAATGCTTAGAGAAAAAGAGAAAGGGGAAGGAGGGGAGCCAGAGTGTAAGAGAGAGAGAGAGAGAAATGGGTGAGGGAGTGGGGGCTTTATCAGCTGCTCCAAAGAATTTACATGAGAGCACAGAGTGCCGGGGCATTTTCCTTTTTTTTTTTTTTTTCCCTCTCCCCCCTCAGCTTTATTTAGAGGCCTTTCTTCCAGGCCTTTCGCCCCACCCCACGTGTGCATCTCTCTATTTTGGAATATGTGGTTTGGAAGCCAGTCAAGTTTCATTAATTTCTGGTTTGGGTACAGTATGTTCCTGGCCACACATCTGCGAGCGATCATAAACGCTCTGGAATGCTGGCAGAACATCCAGACCTGCCGGCAGTCGATGATGTCATCACGCTGAGGGAAGATCTGGCAAGCGGCCAGACTGTGGGAGCACGGCGCTTACTTGCTCTGACAGCGAAAGAGAAACAGAGAGAAAGGGAGAAAGAGGGCGCGCAAGAAGGAGACAGCAAGAATAGCGGGGCAGGGACACAAAATCTGAGAAAGAAATTCTTTTTTTCCCCCTCTCACTTGTTCCCTGCGCTCCACACATGCCTTACATATTTTAAAGTCCTAAACTTTCAGCATGTTTAACTCACCCTCCCCTCCCCCTTCTTTTTTTTACTCTCTCACTCAAGCAGCAGGTGTCAGTCAGGTGCATACGGACCTAATATAATCTTAGGAACACGGCTTCGATAAATTGAAGCATAAAAGAGGAACCAAGGAGCCAAAGCAACAAATGTTTTACAAGACAGTGACAATGGCCCTAAAGAACAGCGCACAGGCAAAATGGACTTGTATTCCTTTCCTTCATGCTGTTTTATTCAAATAAACTTTCAAATAAGACCGACCCAATACAAGAACAGAACTGAGGCGTTTATTAAAAAAGTCCTCCTATGGAAATGCTGAGATCTGAACTACTGTATGATCATCATGTTGAGCAACAGAGAATCCCACAAATTTACAAATGAGAGACCAAGAGTCAATGTCCTAAATAAAGTGCACCACAGAACCTCTTATTGGTTCTCTGATGTTCGGACAGCACCAGGAGATTGTTAGTTTGATACAAGCCATTCATTGCGCAATAGTCTAAGACAATACAACTGTTTGGAGTTGGAGGTGGGAAGGCGTTTTCACTTCACCATTGATCAGTTTGATGCAAGCAACCTTGGGCAGGTCCTGAAGAAAGAGTAGTGCAATAGTTTGACTCTAATTGACTTCTCTGTAAGTTACGGCAGTTCTGGTCTTACCTCAGGTTTTTCAAAAGTCTCAGATTTGGAATAAAAAGGCCTACCAAATAATGACTACCTTCTGTTTTTGTGTCTTGGCGGACATTTGAGTATTGTCCTTAGGCCATGTGGTTGGTAATGCCAAGCCAGCAGTATATGCGTATGACTAAATTATTTAACCTTGTGTATTTTAGTAGAACCCTTGGCAAGATGCGAAAAGGAAATGTAATTTCATCGGGGGGAAAAAAACAAAAAAACAAAAACCCAACCTCCCCAAGGTGCCACTACTGCAGGTCTAAACTAGGAAAGGTGAAGGCTGGTGTGGATGAGGCTTGCTGTCTGAGGCCCAAAATCAGCCTTCTGCACTAATGAAGTCAAGTGAGGTCCACCGACTGGGCCCCCTCAAGAGAATAGCAAACAGACTTAATCAGCCTGGGCCAGACACTCTGGCCTGCTAATGAGTGTGTTCACACGGCCCCGTGAGAATGTGTCTGTACGCATGTCTACGTCTGGCTCCGGACGCTTCAATCCATGCTGTCGCAGGTGATGAGGCACCGGGACCGTTTTGCTTTGTTGGTGTCAGGTGCTAGTTGTGTCACTTTTTAAGTTGTTTGTCTGGAGGGTTGTTTAGGAAGGGCAGAAGTGAGACTGCGACAATGAACAGGTCAGGACGAAGGCTTTCAAGTTCAAGAAGGGAAAACAAAATACCTCGGATGGTGAATGGTGAACTCTGAGGCTGTAATCCTTCCATCAAATCCTGCCTCTTGTCTTCAGGAAAAAAAAAAAACGAAGGCTGGGGGGGGGGGGGGGGGGCTAACAA
>JAQQZT010000011.1:9909061-9942985 GCA_030068275.1 Clarias platycephalus | reverse complement strand
CGCCCCCCCCCCCCCCCCCCCCCGAAAGAGAACGTTTGGCTAGGCTGATGTGACCGAAGTCTTCCACTGAGCTCTTTGAAGTCACAAGGGGAGCTCATATAACACTAATAGCCCAGCAACACTCCAAATGGCTGAGTCACTATTTTTTTTTGTTTTTTTTTTTCATTTCTATGTGCTCTCAGCATCAGCCCTGAAGCTCCTGGACCATGTTGACCTTAAACTCAGAAGAAATTATTAGCACACGCCAATTCCATTATCAGACCCACAGAGTGGCTTGCACCCCACCCAAGATTTCCTGCTCGCCGTGCGAGTCCTCCCTTTGTGCAAAACACCAGCACACGCAATCCTTTGAATCAACACCATAACCACTGCTGTTGGACAATGATTACGTGTGGAAAAAAAGGCAAAAACATTGCCAGGAAAAGAAAAAAAACCCAAAACAAACTGGCACAAGGTTCACTGTACATACTGTACCCTCAGCGGTGGCAGACGGCCCACATTGGCGCCCTGCCAGGTCTACAATAAAACAAACACAGAGACAGCATGCCCCAGCTGAGCTGAGAGTCAGGAGGAGGTGGAGGAGGAGGAGGAGGGAAGGGGTGATCAGGGATGACTGAAATGGTACACCACAATACACGCTGCATTGTTAATATCATACCTCTTCACTTTCACAGGGTTTCTGAAGCTAAAAGTGTGAACAAGGGAAGCTAAGCCACTTGCCTGTTGTCACTGATAAAAATCAAACTGCTCAAAACAGGAAGGATAAAAACAGAAAGTTGGCAATGGAAGGGAAAAAAATAAAAATCAAAGAGCTTTGCTCCATCTCTGCTCCTCTGCCACCTCTCTGTCTATAAAGTGCTTCAACTGAAAAGCTTGAGCTTTACACAAGAGCAAAGCTCTCAAGAGCCTCGCTGCTGCAAACAAAAAAAAAATATATAAAAAAAAATAAAAATCAGGATAGTGTTGCACGTCAACTAGCAGGCGATTGTCAAAACCTCTTTTTTTTGATGCACTAAAAATATGCTGCCTGGAATGCTCAGTTATTACAACTGTTGTGGGGAAGACTGGTTGTTTTTGCTCCCTTGGTGAACATCATGTAGAATTAGTTCTGCAAACAAAGATGGCGTTATCATTATTATCAGAATTCTTGGCATGCCGTTAGGATTTCTAACCTCACCCAAAATGGCAATTTGGTGGCAAGCCCTGTACGGAAAGGAACATACTGTAGATATATAAATACACCAGAAGCGTGCAAGTCAAACCTAGTCTGATGATTAAATATCTTGTGAATGAAGGCGTAAAACCGACAGACATTTAGAGAAGCATAGTACGGTGATGAAACTCTTAGCTGTGGAAAACATTTAAATGGTGCAAACATTTTAAAGAAGGCTGTGCGTCCGTGAAGGACAACCCGGTGCAGTCTCTCCCCATGAACATTCAGCGAGTTCAATGCCTGATCCTTGAAAACTGACGGATAACTTGTTGCTGACTTGCAGATGAGACGCATCCGTCTGCAGGGACTGCACACAAGATCATTCACAAAGGAGTTCCTGGGAGGCCAGCCTTTCAGACATGAAGCAGGCAGTCAGATCAGGACACTGATGATCTAATAAAACTTAATGGTTTCCTATCCTGTAGAGAATCTACAGGATAGGTGTATTAGTGTAGCAGGGGATTATACAGAGAAAGAAAGGTAGTTTTTGCCTTCATACAGTATATTCCTCTACAGGTGGACAAACCGTGAAAGACAAATTGTACTCTTAAACCCTAGTTTACAACTTATTCTGGTGACCATCATCAAAGGTGACCTGTCTAGCATCTAGCCCAAAATCACTCAAGTACAAATTGTGAAGTTCGGAGTTATTTGTTATATGTATTTGATTAATGGCCACAAGAAAGGATCTGCTACAGAAGTCACTATGGTTCTTAATAATATAAAAAAGTATTTTCCATACATGTATTGCTATGACTGGTTAAAGTATTTTTTTGAGGGCTCACTTTACAATCAGTTGAAATGTATTCTTGGGCCTCCAAACACTAAGAGAAGAGTGTGTAAGGAGCACAGATAACTGCTGGGTGACAGACAGACGGACAGACAGACAGACAGAAAGACAAACAGAGAAAGGACCAGACACCTGCCTTGGGTGCTAAAGTGGACATTTAGTTTCTGTCTGCACCTAAAACAAAGAACATGTTTTCTTAGCCAGGCAGGGAAACAGGCTTTTCAGGTGTGTGTGTGTGTGTGTGTGTGTGTGTGTGTGTGTGTTTTCATTGCCAAATGAGATAAATCCATTCTGGCAGTTTTCAGAATTCTCTTATCTTATTAGAATTGTCTCATAGTTTTGAGAGTTACGAGAATAGTTTGTGGTTTATTGAGTCAGAAGTGTGTTTATATATTACCAACACTGCCATTTTTTATAATTTTGGGTCACATCATTGTGCTTATACAGTATATATTTGGGCTGAGATTGTAATGTGATAAAATATTAACTAATTAACTAGTGGCTATGCCTCAAGTCCTTTTGCTCTGGTGAAGACAAGGAAATATTTCAAGAGCACTAGGTAATATTTCATGACCACAAACTACTGTAAGTATCTCACGGCCTTGAGATAAAATATTGAGGACATAATATTTAGATGCGGCAAATTATTATGTTATGGCTACATGATAAAGTCGCAGCCATGGATTGTGAGACTTGAGCCGCAACAGATTGTGGGAATGTCATGCTTTGTACATGGTCTCCAGTTAATTATTTGGTTTCTCTCTCTCAGCCGACTTAAAATGACAGTTGCCACAAGTTAAGTACTCCGTGGCCACAAAATAAATCCACAAAAAAACTCTTGTGGGCCCAGTAGATTAATTCTTGTTCATCAATTATTTAAAAAATAACCATCATCATTTCACTTCGGCAGCTCCATCTTTTCCCGCATTTATTTAATCCTACCTCCACCCCCCTCCCCCATCAAGCTTTAAAAACTCTCGACATAATGACACGAATTGTACTTTTGTTTGCGTAAGAGCACATTGACTGTGGGTCAGCATGGAACAGTGGATGAGATTCGAAACACTGCTTCCTTGTCTTTATTAGGGAGCCGCTCATAAATGTCAGCGCGAAGCACATGCACGATGGGTTGCCATCATGAGTGCAATGGTCGTACAATATCTCCACAGAGTCTGGTATTGAACACGCATCTTGGGATTTGAGCAGCAGCTAAAATAAACATTAGATATTTCCTTACAGCGACATTCCTCGTGCTGAGTTGTGTGAATTGAAGTGGGCGGCCCAGCGTGAAAGACCATTCATCTCCCTATTCGACGTGGTTTTCAAACATTCATGCAAAAAAAAAATATATAATAAAGTCAATTCTATCTCTATACTGAGATATTGACGACAGAAATATTGAATTGTTATGAAGTGAGGTGACATTAGCCCCGGTTAAATAGGGACAATATGGGCCTATGTAGTTTCACTAACAAGTCTGATTTCATCTACATCCCTAATTACCTTTCCAAAATCAATTACTTGATTAATGTGGTACTTATTATCTCAGACTCGATGGGTTCAATGTGGACCTTTACTCTGTTCTTCTGTGGCTTGTAGATTTAGCTGTGGTGAAGAAAGGTCCCATACTGGAGAGGGACTTCCATAGTGTTTACAGATTCTATATAAACCAGATTCCTTTTAGACTGCAGGAGAGGACTTTACTCCCCTATGAAAAAGCCTAACTCCCAGTAAAAAAAAAAAAAAAAAAAAAAAACCCAGCAGTGCAAATAAGCCACCCATGATTTAGGCAGGTTAGCACAATCAATAACCTGTGTGTGTGCATTGAATTACATGACTGTTAGGCTAGCTGCTATCACACTGCTTCTGGCACGCTCCTCAGTAGCCATTTCCAGCATCTTATACCGTGTGAAGGTATGACGCATGAATGAATCCCACACACGGACATTCCGGCAATGTAAATGAGCTCGGATCTAGTCTGGTCTAACGATCGCCGCTATTTATGTACGGTCCTCCTTTTGTGGCATCCATGCAAAAACATGCCACTTGTGGCGATGTGCTATTTGCAGCTCTGTTTTCAGACGGGCTGAGCTATATTTGGCAGTGGATGTACAGACGGGGAGGCAGGCCCCTACAGACGCGAGCGGGTGAGTGTTACCTGAGTGAGACAGCAAGTGCATCCGCAGGCGTAGGCTGTCTAGGAAGCGCTTGCCGCACAGCTCACAGCCGTAGGTCTTCATTCCGCTGTGCAGCTTCCTGCGGAGAGAGGCAAGGCAAAAAACAACATCAGTGATGGCTTCACTGCCAGCTCCGTTTATTTAACTCGCATAAAGACATGGAGCGCAACAACCTCAAGTACACAATGTACATGATTTGATTAGGGCGCTATGCGGTAAACACGAAACAGTGTAATGTCATTGTGTGAATGAAACAAGAGCTATACAGTCAAGTCAAGGACAAAACTGGGACATAATAGTGGCAGTAAATTAAGAAAATCACAAAAAAAAAAAAAAAAAAACACACTAAAAATCGCATCCACTTGAACCAGTGAGGTTCTTCTAAAGTTTTTCTACCTTATTTGCAATTCTGACCTCTAATAGTGCTTTTAAGTAATTAATAATAATAAATGGCTAATATAGGTATTTAAACAAAATCACAGGAGTCGACACACTTAACAAATTCCGGGTCCTTTTCATATGCAAGGGGTTTTTTAGACTCCTAATTACGTTCTACTTACAGTAGTTTCTACTACTACTTCTCTCGACACGTAAAAAGAAAAGCTAAATTAAAAACCGGTATCGCTTTTCCCAGAGGAACAACCAACTGTTACTCTCAACAGATCCAGATTTATGCCTTTTGTAGTGGAGTGTGTAGAAAAAAAATTACTTTGAATATTGATAAAAACCTCTCTCATGACAGATCTTGGAGATTGAACTACTGTACATTTTGAAAGACTATAATTGCTTACATTTTTTCCCTCTATAAATTTCTTCAAATTGTGCCACCTGAGTTACCTCTAGCTAAAAAGTTCTTACTCTGTCTTCCAAGCTCTACACCATTAAAATGAAAAATTCTACATAATAAATTCATGTAATTCGAGCACAGTCTCGAAATGATGGAGGACAGAGAGAGACAAAACGCCGCACCGCGTAACATGTCAAATAACACTCATTTGATGACAATGTCCCTTTGAGACAATTTTCTCAAGCAAAAGACATAGGAAGTCATTTCCTCAACTTGTCACACATAAGTCTTGAGTGCCATTGTTCATTTATGTAGACCGTCAGAGTGAATGAAGGGGCTCTTTATCTGCACAGAAACATATAGATGGCCTTTAAGCTCAGGGATGGTGGATTTACTAAACTGCAAGGCTGGCTGATTTTCATCCCTCTAGGCGCTGTTTAACAAAGCGCCGTCCTCTTTAGATGAAAGGTGAAACACTGTAATTATACACAGGGATGTAATGGGGGACAAAAAGTGAAATAAAGACAGTTTTTCAGGATGTTCACGGTCATGTGGCTGCAAAAAAAAAAACTTTGGATGCTTGCATTCGTAAATCAGCACGTTAGATATTTCGATTTCCTGCGTTGCTTATGATCGTACTGCACCAGTATGGGATGGAATGCTCATGTGATAACACTGTACCCAATTATTAAACATGACAGCAATGAACTGAGACGCAGACATCTTAATAAAAGTTGTCATTTTACAGCAGCCAAGGTGGAGAGACAGCTGGTGAGTCAAATGTCTATACTAGCTGATATGATTGTTTTCAGGGGAGTTCAACTTTAGAAAACTGAAAGGTCAAGGAATGTAATAGCAAGTAATGTTTTTATTCTGTAAAAACAATAAGTGAGTATACTTTTTATATATAATTTTAATAGAATCCTGATATGACGTAGCGATTCAGGACTTGGAAGGCAAAAAAAAAAAAATCCTTATAATTAAATAAGATCAAGATCATTCAAAAGAGATTGCGTAAGAGTTTTGCATAAGGCAGATACTCGCGGGAAAAGTTGAGACAACTCGGTACGGAGCTCTTGGCAAGCAAGTTGAGCTAAACCTCTGAAGCCTGATCACATACACAAAGTATTCATGTGCATAATATATGTGCTGTGTGTCAGCCAGCGCCACCTAGGTTCATGGTATAAATGTATGTTCGTTGATTTGATCCAATTCTGTTGGTTTCGCTGCACTGATTCAGGGTAGTAGCTTCCCTTTAACAGGGTTTAAGCCAGAAAGTATGCTTAAAGAACTAGCATGAGGATATGTTTCTCGATGGGGCACTTGGATATGGTTGTGAGCAAAATGCTGTAAATGAAACCATGATCAGGATACAATTCAGCCTTTCAGGTCAGTATCACTTCCGATACAAAAGTATCGGTCATTAGTCATTTACTAATGACCGAATAATATTGATTGAATATAATAAAATGATTTAATTTACATTTTCAGCACAATGTTGCAGAGTTAATCCGGGGAAAGAGCAAATCCAACACCACTAGGCACCTGCCGATATGTTTAAGTGTTTAAAGGCAATTATGATGGCGGCAATTAGAATACCGGATTGACCCTTTGACCCGTGTGAGGATTAGCCTGAACCAGAGAACGTCCGTGTGTGATTTTCTCAGCGAGGACGACAAAGAACAGCGTATCTGAATCTTTAACCAAGCTAATCATCAGACCCATTGCATCCTTGCAAAGATAAGCCGTGCAAGAGTCAACACTGAGGGATTACCCAACTTAGGTTGGTTAAAAGGCAAGTGACTATCCATAAAGCATATGATATCGAGCACTGGTATGTTAAATTGGTTTATTGGGTTTATTGTTTTATGGATGCCCTTGCTTTAGTGGGCTGCAGTGGAGCAACAGGCTGCACAAAGTAAGAACACTGGCGATGCGTTACAAGTGGTGAGCCGAATTAGTTTTTATTAGCATACTTACAGCACGTGGTAATTGTTTCCAGAGTAGTAATTAGCTCATTGTTTGCACCTCGCTGCCAAAAGTATACGTGTTTAACAAGAACCAAAAGACAGGCATCTTCTCCTGTTTCGATTTGTGCTGAGAGACATTTGCAACACATAGCTAACATTATATTATTATTATTATTATTATTATTATAGGAGAATTGGAGCTTCGTCATCACCACCACCACCACCATCTATTTTGCATACTAAGCTCATGGCTTTTTGTTAAACAATGAAGATAAGGTGAGACGACGGAGGTTATATCTTATATAAATGGTAAGAGTATAAGGTGTAAGATGAGACTCGGAAACAGTTACAGAAAGCTGATTATTCTGGTTGGTCATGCCTAAAAAAGCGATTGGCAAAAAGGGCCTGCAATTATTATTTTTTTTAATGCCTGTGTGTTGGCATTATGAGCTTAGCTCCTAAATTTCTAAAGGATGTGTTGAAAAAAAAAAATGAATGGAAAACCGTTTTGGGCTTCGAGTAGAAAGAAGGGGAAAAATGTAGAAAATAAACAAAAGAACGAAAGGAAAAAAAAAAATCTGTCACGCGTCCAAAAATCCTGATGGCTGTCTTCTGGATGGGGATTGTGGAGACCCGACAAACAAAGGAAAGAATGAAGCAGCAGAGCCCTTTGGCAAGCTGTAAGTAATTAAAAAGGCCTGTAAACGCCTCCCAGGATAAAGGGCACTTCAAAAGGCAGGCGGGCGAGTGAACGAGTGCTGCACAAAAAAAAAAAAAAAAAAGTGAAGGGAGGGTGGGAAAAGCCATGGGTCTGAGCACCTATGGGTGCTAAGATGTACAGCCTAAGCATAGATTAGATTGTACACTGACAAACCACTGTCCTCAATCTGCTCACTGGCCTTACTTTGGTCCAGAAAGTGCTGCCTGTCACAGGGTCCAAGCTTCATCCGAGACCGGAAGAAGACCAAAGTAGTCACACGAGATGAATTTGAAAACTTGTGGTGAAATTCTGCAGATCTTTAATGAGATTGGGTTGAAATTATACGCCTGGTTAATGAGATTTCTCATGCATGCTGTAACCTTAGGTTGGTATGACCCTGTAGACCTGAAGCTGTAGATGAAATCCAAAAGGCTACAGCTAAGGCCTGTGAACTCTACCTATTACGACCAGGTTGTATTTTCTAGACAACCAGAAGTGACCTCTGTTTATGAGGCACACACACATCCACGAGCCCGTCAACCCACACACACACACACGTTCACATTTTTGTATGTGTGAACTGTAGCAGCTCCATTTCCCCTCAGGTCTCTCCAACCAGCTGTGCTTTTAATTTGCTACAGAAACTGTAGATACTTTGTGTGTGTGTGCGCACGCACTGGTCTGTTCCTGCTAGATAAAGAGATGGTGAGCGGAACGACAAATGCCTGAAAACAGACCGACTGTAATCATTAAGGAAGCCGACATAAAACCCTCTCAAGCCATTTACTCAGTTAATAAGCGACTTTGTCCGACAGCGAGTTTTGACAACGGCAATAAATTTCAAATTTATGTCAACAAAACATATGCTGAACACCTCATTTCAGAGGCGGTGTGGCGTGCTGGCTCGTAAATCAGGGCCATGTTTGAAACCCGAGTAGATTACGGGGGCTGCGTTATTGAGTTGTTGCAGCTCGGCCTATATAAATCTGAACTTTCTCACTCTGTAGACCCAGCGCCGTCCATCATACCCGGGAGCTCCCTCGTCATGAAGGCCTGCTCGCTGCCTCCCAGCAGGATGGCGCTGTTTAAGCTGCTCGGCTCTCCTCCGGCTCCTGCAGCCAACTCGCATACACCAAACGGCCAGAAACACGCCATTAAGCAGTATCAGATGGGACCGAATGACTTCGGCTCCCCTCAATAAAATCACGCTTTGAAAAAGGACCGAAAACACCCCGACAAAAATTAATTGAGGGAGACAAAGCTGTATCTCTAGGCAACTATAAAAGCACGCTTCATTGTCCATCGTCCATCATGCTCTGCTGTGTCCTTTGTTCCTAACTGATGCTGACACCTAAAACCCAAACTCCTAAAATTTTAAACATGGCATAATGATCCTGGACGTAATTTTTACATCATGCGCAATATTGAAAAACTGATTAAAAGCTTCATTAATACGAATATTTTACAGTTATGGTATGCTTTCAATTTGGAACAAAATTCCAGCTGACTATCAGATTGTGATAGAATGAACATCACAATTAGCTGAAATACTGGAACCACTTATTATTTAATGCGTTAGTTCAAAGCACTTTATTTATAAAGTACATATTGCACACGGAAAGTGTGAACGGTTTGTTACAGTTTGGTTGTATCGCAGTCGAGTTCTATAGAGTTGTCGCAATATTCTACGGACCCCTGTGTCAGCAGAACATTATTATTTAATTACTAAAGTCTTCTACATGATAATTAGCTATTTATTGCATAATCATGATTAATCAGAAATGTAATGGAAAGCCTATGTTAAGCATTATTTTTGTCTTTTCTCTGTAATTATTTTCGTAGTCTAAACAGCAGACAGTACTTAATTATCTCGCAAGTTCAATGTCAATAAATAGCTGTTCCTAATGAGATATATGTGCATTATTCTACTTACTTTGTGAAACGCAACTGTTTACTAGACAATTTGCATGTGAGCTGATTTGAATGGCAGCTAATAATTGTGAGCCGTCTTTTAACCAAGCGCAGTTAGGCATATAAGTGGACGAGCAGCACGCATCCCACTAGAGTCGATAAATGGGGAAGAAGTTGGATGGAAGGGAAGGGTGGGGGTTGTATTGGGCAAAAAGGCAATGCCTGTCTGAGAACGGTAAAATCCGTGGCGTGCAGGCTGCTAGACCTTCCATTCAACGAGGTCCGACTCAGGCCTTTAAAAAAAAGGATGCCGCTCCATGTGCGCAGTCGGATTATGGTATTTGTTAAAAGAGGTCCAACAATGAGGAGAGCGCCGGAGAGAGAGAGAGAGAGGGGTGGGGAGGGGGTGAGAGAGGGAGCAATCTGTCAGTTCATCGTGTTGCAGGCTCTTAATAGAGATCTCAGTCAGGTGTTGACACCGCGCTGCCAAAACATTACCATAATGATGATTAATGCTAATTGACTTTTCTATAGACACCCTCTTGAAGATGACCGCTCTACTGACCTCTCCAATAAACAAAGTATGCATGTAAATTTATTTCTAGGCTACATTTACACGCAAAAGAGAAAAAAAGGAAGGTAAATCCATACAATGATAGCTTACGAGACCACATGCAGAACATCACCACAAATGTGAAAGTGCAGAGCAAAGCAGAGCTGGGAAATATGATCACTTCCTATTCATATCATGAAGAGTTATTGTGATCTCTTTTTTTTTATGCTGTTGACTTTTTGATCCTTATTGCTTAGAAAGTGTTGAATTTTCTATAAAAGCAGTTCTGACAGAAGTTCACAGGCTTTTATACTTGTAGAATGGCCTAGTTCAAATATGTAACTGTTGATTTTGGATACTTTACATTAAAATTTTAATTCTTTAGGTAATTTAAGTAATTGCTTCAACTGTTCTGTTAATGAAAAATGCAGCAATTCTGTTCAGCTTGCAATCTGTTCATATACAAATATAAATAATGTGATGCATTGTTTAATGTAAAAGTAGCCTACTACTAAGAAGAATTTAGTAAAAGCTACTTTTTTGTGCAGTGATATAAAAACTGACAGAGAAGGAGAAGGATATTTATTAAATGCTAAGGGCCAAGTCAGAAAACAATTCTTGTAAAGCCACGATCATCTGGGAACAACCCAAAGTCTAAGCAAATTAAAATTGCATTATAAGAGATAAAACGCACAAATAATAGGTTTCAGTTACCATGCTTATATAAAATCATAAATACCAATCATATACGATGTGTCATAAATTCTGATCACAATGTTCACGGTTCACTTGATCAGACAGCTACACTAACTTTGCAGCAGCTTGGTTTTATTTTCTGCAGTCGTGCTAGACAGGACCAGTGAGTCCCCAGTCCTTTCCACCACATTAGGAGTGAATGAGGCAGGCAATGGTGAATCAGATGGTGGAGGGAATAAAGAAAGAAAGAAAGAAAGAAAAAGAAAAAAAGACAAACAACAGCACCAGCAGCCGCACCAAGACTGAATTTACCCTGCAATTAGAACGTTTATGAACCCTGCCATAAACACATTTACAACAGGATTGCGGAAGCATGATCTAGATAAAATATCATTCCCGATTTTATTGCGTCTTATGCAGTCATGATCTGCCTTGCACTCAATCATAGCACATGATACGAGCCATTGATATAATATAGTTTATCGCTTTATGATCAGTTTGCAATCATGTGGACACTATAATTCATTCAAACAAAAATGCTTATCTGGAGAATCTGGAAAAGGTCAGAATAACCAAAACACATAATAAAATAATTCAGCGATTCCTTAAAGAGCTTTATATCGCTAATATCAATACTGTAAACAAAATAAAACTGATTTAATAAACAACACAGCAAGACAATTCGAGTCATCTATTCTCATACTAAAGTACAATTTAAATTTTATTCAGCACTTTAGAGTAAGCATTATAGAGTTGATATAATATTAGGCATTTGTCCGAAGTTCAACACAGGACTGTTAAAAGAAAGAAAAAAAAAAGAAGGGGGAAAAAAGGTTTATAGTGTAGAGTAAACAGGTAGATGATACTAGGCCTACTTTACTGCCATTTTCTTGCACAACTGACCCCATTAACCAAAATGTGAGAGATATGTCAAATATTTGCCAAAGAAGATATCCAATAAGTAAATTATTATGCAAGTAAGTAAATAAATAATTTAAATATTACCACTTCAGTAGATGTGGTTTAAACCACAGGAATTAAGAATTGTACTTTGTACTGTTGGACTTTTTAAACTTTGAGTAAGAGTACAATGAATAAACACAATCAAAGCTGATTAAAATTGGTGACCAAAGTAGCTATCAATTAATTTAATTATTGATTTGTTAATGACATCATTGCGTTAATTTTTACTTAAGCAAAAAATAGCTCAGTGTCGACTAATCAGAGGCTGTCGACAAACCAGAGGCTGTGTTTGACTTGTCAGCCAATCAGAGGCCATTTGGTTGACTTTTCATCCAATGAGAGGCAGTGTTTCTGACTTATCGACCCAATCAGGGGCAGTGTTCTTGATTTGGTCACCAATCAGAGGCAATGTGGCAGTGCTGCTCTCAACGGCATAAACACCTCACAGCTGCTAGCATCACTAATAGCATTCTCCGTTTTCTCAACTACTATAATCTCTAGGTAACATCTTTAAAGTTTATATTTTAACATAAAAATTCATTTTAATGATATTTCATTGATGCTACTTATTGCTTTTTCTCAGTTTTGGATTTTGACTGAAGAAAAGTTTGGAATTGTATTTATCTTTTGTATCAGCAGGAATGTTAATATTAAAATAAATATTAATACTTATACATACAGTATGTATTGTTTTTATAATTATTTAGCATATGCCTAAAACAACCTCATACTAAATAAAAAGGTGATGGCAAAATAAAAGCCATTGAGTCATTGACTCAACTGAAAAGTCAATCAATCATTCATTTTAATAATTAATAGATTATTATTCGTTAGTTCCAGCTCTAATATGGAGTGCACTTATATAAATCTGTGATATGTCATGAAGCCAGGATCACTGTCAGAGCTGCTTTATAGACAATTAATCAACAATTTCTGAGCAATCTGATTTGTAAATTGAAACAAGCTCTATAAAATGAATAATAATAACAACAACAACAGTGTAAGTGCAGGATAAAAGATTTAGTTTAAAATAACTCTGTTCGTCTGTTAAAATAAACTCAAAATGCGTCGGTTATCCAATACGCACATATTAAATGCACTGACAAAATTGTTGAGACACACAACATAAAACAGGAGCACTTTACAGAGGACTACATATAGCCCCGATTGCAATCTGTAACATTAAAACACCACTAAAGCTTTGACGCAACACATTGATCATAATTACTTCTGCTTTTAAGATCATGTGATGATAAATCCACACCAGACATAAAGGAAGCCTTTGACTGACAGAAATTAAATATTCTGACTGATGCTTTTCACTGTCTACCATCCCTGCCTTTCTGTCCATCCTTTGTCTCAAGATCCTTCTCCTTTCCCCCTATTCTCCGCCCTCCCCCAATAAAAACGTATCAAACAGCTAGGCAAGGCTCAGCGGTGCTAGATGTTTATTAGTGCGTCGCCTCGCACATATCAATGACTTGGGCCGCTGTCCCCGCGGCGCGACGTTCATATGAATTCCAGCCACACTCGCAGAGGCTGCAGACGCGTGCTGAGCATAACTGAGTAGCAGCGAGAACGGAAGCAGTGGGGAAGGGGAAAAAAAAGAAAGAGAGACGCCGTCTTTGTTATGACACAGCCAGAGCTCTTATTCAGAACGCACACACACATTAATATACTCACGTCTTGCTCATACACTGGTTGACAGATAAGGATACACAGCGTTTTTATAGGCTGCACATTACATTGTGTGAGTAAAAGAAGGAATGGCACAATATCAAAGCCTTGAAGAGGATGTTATTCAAGGCACTGGGCTGAGAAACAGGGCAGCAGACACATCCAATTATCAATGGATGGTGAATAAGGAGGAGGTTTTACAGTGAGTGGAGAAGGTTATCAATAAGACATGGCTTGTTTTCCAGATCAGCCTCTCTTCCTCTCCCATTCCATGTCATTGCTGGGAGTTTAAATAAGCGGCGTGCTGCCCTCCAGGCCCCCCTGTACATCTTGTATAAGAAAGGGGCCCCTTCAAAACAAGTCAGTAAAGGTGTATTGGGGAAACCGTGGTGTTGAACAAAGCTCAGTTATGTTGTCCAGGGGAGTGACACAACACTCCTTTCATTATGGCTGCAAAGCATCTTTTCAGTGGAGTCAACAGGCAGAAAACACAAGAGCTCTGTCAGGACCTGGGCCTAACGTAGCTCTCCTAATTGCGCTACCTGGAAGAAAAGAGAGGAAGAGAGAGGGAGAATTGCGTTCCCCTCCTAGCCTACAATTTATACCTCCAGTCACCTCAGCTTGAGGATAGGATTCTCTGCTAATGCCTCTTTCGCCTACAGCCATTATGAGGCAGCTTCTGCCATTAACCTTCGGACTAGCAGGCGCTCGCTATGATCGGTACATTTTCCAATATCGGAACGTTTAAGGTTATTAATGGGGTTCTCTCTCGCCAGATCTTATTTCCAGGTCACTTGTTTGCAAATATTTCAAGCCTGAGCTTAGCGATTAGCCTGTTGATTGTGCAGTTTGGGATGCCTGCAGCAACAGCTGAGGAAGCAATGGTATGGACAGGAGGAAAAAGCAGACATGCCAGAGATGAAACAAACACGCATACAATCAAGCACAGGTCGTCAAACATCAGGACAGATAAAATTGGGTTCTCCGTCTCCTTGGCGAGGTTGTTAGAGCCACATGAGAGCTGGACATATTTTCATTTTATTTCTTTTTTTACAAACAAAAGGCTATGCACCAAAAGGCACACATTGGAATTGCGGTTTTGTGGGCGGGAAGGCTTTGCTAATGAGAAAATGACTGACGAACTGACAGGATGTCTTTACAGCCAGGGTGAGAAGATGACCATCTCAAAACATCCAGAATCTCACACATTGAGGCAGAAAAGCTACACCACACATTGGGTTTCAACCCTCCCACCGAAAAACAAGAAGCTGGAGTTATCTTGGACAAAAGGTTCATCTTCAATATTGGACAGCTAAAAATTTTAAATAAATAAATAAATAAATAAATAAAATTACACATTGTGCTGCTGCAACATGATTGGCTAATTGGATCATTTCATTGAGTGTATGTTAATTTTCATTCATGAAGCTACGTATGCCTCCTACAAGCTCAACAATTATACCATATGGAGGAAAAAAGTTGTCTGAAGAAAGTTATTAAACCTACAAGTTTTACCTATTTAAATCACTGCGTTTTACGGTATCAGAGACCACATCATAAAATCCTAGTTATTAAGATGAGTGCTAAAAATAAAATGCGTGGGACAATAAAAATAAAATATATACTTAAACATGGTTTCACTTGTTAGCTATCCATTGCATTTTTTTGAAAAACTATTCCTTTAATTGTCATGTTTTACTCTTGCAAACTCTTTTCCCTTCTGCTTTGTACCCAATAATGGAGACGCTTCCCATATCCGAAAATAGCACTGCTTTTATTTAGGCTTTTCTTAAGCTTTTTTTCCCCCCAGTTTCTTACGTTCTTGTTTTCTTCTGCTCCGATTTGCTAGTCGTCAGATCAACGAGGTTAAGCATGCGCGAGCACTCTGCTGCTCTACAAAAAGCTCCAGACAAGAGTTCCCTCTCTGCCATGCATTATTCATGGGCATCACCTTCAATCGAGTGGCAGAAACCTCAAGTATGCCTAACTTTAGGTTTAAAAAAAAAAAAAAAAAAAAAAAAAGACACTCCATGTCCTGTATAATTTATTCTTGCCTCAAACAACATGAAATATTTTGGGCCCTCTTGCGTGTTGTACAGTAGTTTATATCTGCCAAGATGCGTTCCTTACTGTTTTAACAAGCTAGCACCTGTTACTTTAATAAAGATGAAATCCAATAACAGCCATGTACATGGTAGAATATGCAAGTGATTGCTCAACAAAGTTAAGCAGACCACAGTATGGAGAGAGCAAGGCGGCATCATGGCGCAGATGTTGTTTATCATTGGAAAAAACATTGCACCATCATATCACTTTGTGTCATCAGTATCACCACCTGGTACGACGTTCACTGTAAACAGCCATGGCTCGGCTCTCTGGGCAGCAGTACAAGAGAGACCGAGGCTTGCACAGACCATTTGACAAGGAGGTGATTATTTGAGCTTTGGCTGCGGCTCTCAAAATATTATGCAACGACTCGAGATTGATTTAGCCGAAAGGAACACGGCTCAATTAATCTGAGTGGCAAAGACAGGCGTGAGCTGATCAGTGGAATTCCTGTCATGCTGGTTGTCGAAATGGGGGAAATAAAAGGTCTCGGGTGGATTCCATCTTTCAGGGTGATTCCCCCCCCCCACACATTTTTAAAAAAGCTTAATTCCAGTAAATATAAAAACACACAAGTTCGTTCATGATACAAGCAAAGTACTTAACTTTGATTTAACACTGGAGTAATTTTTTGTGGCTTACTAATAGTAATGTGAACAAGTCACACTACTAATAACAAGTATCTACACACACAGTTTTATTATCGTAATTATTAATGAAGCTATGCAATGTTATGCCTACACTCGAATCTTTCCTTAACCTTGGCTTTGTTTCTTTCTTTATGGTATCCGATATTTCCATCCCTGTGGGAATACTCATCAAAACCTCACTGACTGACAAACAATGCTAACAATCGCTAATCTAAAATTGTTTGTCATGCTAATGTGCAGTCTTCTTGACAGTAACCTCTTAGTTATGTAGCATCTAGTTTAGTACAGTATCATCTTGGTAGCATATTTACTATCCTACTTTATATTATAGACTGATGGTTAAGAAATCTAGTTAGCTATTTAGCTAACAATGTTTAATTAGCACAATGAAAACTCCTCAGGTAGGGGGAGGTTTTAACACTATTAGCCATTAAATTAGCTTTGGATGTTTAGCTAAAAATACTTCAATAATTCCTGATGAATTGTATGTAGAATTTATATAATTTATATCTTATATATAATATTAATATATATAGAATCTTTTACATCAAGGCATCCGGTGCTGAATTTAAAAGTGGATAATTCGGCATGCAATGAAATTGCTTTATGTAAAGGTCACATACATTACCTCAAAAACTGTTCATATTGTACCACCATTGTAAAATCTGACTTTAAAATGAGAGATATAGTGGGAAAAAAACTATTACATTTAAGAAACCAAATTCAGATTTGCTTTTTAAGCAATGTTTACTCCTACACATAGACACGTACACACTGGCAGAATCAGCCAGAATGAGCTATCTGCCTAGTCATGGTGTCTCGAGTCCTCCATCAGCACAGCAGTGAAACCTAAGACCGCGGTAAACAAGTAAACAAGGCACAAATCCGAGTTACCATGCCCACTCGCTGTTCTGTGCCTGGTCTCTCTTCCATAACGCAACAGGAGCAGAAAGCAAGACAGGCCCGGAGACATAACCAGAGGTGCGAAACCCCTGTGGTGCAACAGAGCATGCTGAACACAGAGACAAGAACAATGGAGACAAGGAAGGGAACAAGAGCTCACAGGGTCTTGGGTCACACAGGAATGTGCACTGGATTAAATTTCTGCTGTACATAATGCCATTGACTCTCATAGACATGAAATGTCAGCCTGTCTGCTTGTCTGGTGGGTTGTCACACCTCAGCGCTGTTTTGTATAGAATAGGCCCAGTGTTCATTTGGTAAACTGCATTAAAAAAAAAAAAATGAGGCAAATTTTGAGTTATTTAAGTCAGCATTGCATGAACAAGAGGGTGAATACAGGAGAAATGCTGATGACTCTCAGAAAACACTTATTAGTATTATGTGCGTGCACTACAGGATCTTTATCACTTCTGTCCGAATTTCCATAAATTCAGTCATTACCATTTCCTACTCACCAACTGGTTCTTCAGAAAGAGAGGGTGAAAGCAAAAAAAAATAAAAAATCAGCCACTGCATCTTTCCAGAATGCTGCTTATGCTATATTACATGAGGGCTAAACAGCCAAAGTTATCTGCCCTCCTCTGCACATATTTTACACTCCCAGACACCTGTGATTGGCTGTCCTGTGGATTGTCAGAGACGACAGTGAAACCATCCTTCCCACCCGAAAAGCAAAGGCTTGTTTGGACTCGGATACCTGTGGCATCATGATTTAATTTAGGCATCTCTCTATAATTATGCTTTTATCTTTCATGATTCTCAGGAGCCATGATTTGCTCTTCCTTACAAATGTTCAGAACCTGAAGAGAATTTATAGTTTAGCACTTGATCAGATAGAATGATCTGGTTTTGTAAGGTTGTAAACATCATTCTTACATTTGTTGATCATCCTGAAGATTCATTGTTGTCTTATGAATAGTTTCCAGTATTAAAAACAAACAAACAAACAAACAAAAAAAAAGTGTTCACAAAAAAAAGTTTTGGGCATGTGATTGACTATAAAGGTGGATGATGCATGTGTGAAATTCACATACATTTATGTTACATTAAGTAAAAAGTCTTAAACATGCTGACAAACTAAACATTATGCTATGCTTCTTGTCTACAGACATTCAATAGAGAAAACAAGTCTAATTTGATCTCTTTTGTGTGATGTAATAATACAGTAATAATAATAATAATAACAATAATAATAACAATAATAATAATAATAATAATAATAGTGTCACTGAGCAGATTTAATCAAGACTAAGTAGGCAACAAAATGCTAATTGGAACCATATAATGAACAAAATAATAGAAATAAACTAAAACCTGTGTAGTATATGGGTAGTTTGTGGATTTTTTTTTTCCATACACAGACTATGGTGGCACATGTTCAGACCTCATCAACTTCAGGTTAAACTTTAAAAGTGGTCTCTGATCACTGTAGAAGGAGCTAGCAGCTGGAGAGCAGTAATGGGAGGTGAGTCAGGTCTAGACTGGGTCTCTGCGCCTCTGGAATGAGCGCCTAAAGAGAAATCAATATGGGTTCTGACTCAGCCACACTCCATCTCTCTTCGCAGGCGGAAATCAAAACAGACTTCTGTACAAAACTAATAACTATCAGAGGCATGACAGCCTGGGTGGACTTGTCACTCGAGTGCTGGGTGGATCACTGGGAGAAAGGAGGAGAAAGAAAACACAAGAGAGCCTCTTGATTACATTGCCTTTCTTTTTCACACTCTCAAACACACCCATCTCAGCGGGGCCACGTTAAGAGCACGCTTGGAACCGTTGGGTGCAGGTACACAGAAAACAGGCAGACATTGGGAGGCCTTCTAACTCCTAACTCCTCCTGTCATAATACACCACACTCATAAGCGCACTGGCAGGGCATGTACAACAGGCTGCTCCACAAAGACATATAATCCTACATGACTCCTCACCCAGCCAAACATGTTGCTGCAAATCTGGGAACAGGCGACATTCAGAGATGACAAAACACTGCTGGCGGCCAGCACTGAAGCGCTGCTTTTTCACTGGCTGTAAAAACTTGGGAGAACATTTAAAGTCAATCATTTGCTCCATGCTTCATAGGGATTATGAATAAAACATGGAGGTGAGGGAGAGAGACAGAGAGCAGCGCTGGCTGCCCAGCGTCATGCTGCACTCTGTCCCAATAGGTGTCAAGTCTTTCAGCAGATGCACGCGACAAAAGAGTAATTAATAGCCCAGCGGCAAGCTCGAGAATCCCCATGCCTCAATATGTCTTCATTTGCCATGCAGCAGGATGGAGCTTTCTGCGGGCCATATTTCTCCTCAATGTGCCCATCAACTACAGTCAGGGTGAAGATGGAGCTGATTTGGATTCAAGATGTTCTCGCACACGCTGTCACCATTACACACAAACATTCTTTGACTTTACTTTTACGTACACTTTTGCAACATTTATTCCACAGTGCTACTGAATTTTCAAACCTTAATGTTAGAAGATGTTGATTGATTTCATATATTAGCAGCTCTGACCATCGAGGTTGCTGCATGCCAAAACACAGGCATATAATGTCTGCAGTAACAACTTGCACAGGGATTTGGACAGTGATTACTTTACATACAGATTAAAAAAAATACATGCAGTTGTTCATCTGAGCAGTCTACATCATTAAGCAAAAAAAATGGATAAAAAGTATTGTGCATAAATTTTAGTTAATAAAAATTGCATTCATTGGCACATTGCTAGTGATACAAGAAAAAGAATAAAACACTTTGGGACATGCAGTTATTGGAATATAATCAACTTCAGAGCTGTAACAGTAACTCATCTCAGGGTGCAGCAGACCACCCCTGTGCTTATTATAAGCATTGAGCTGTGAAACATGGGTAGACTGTTCATTCGATTCGATTTTTAGGAATTGAGTTTCAGTTCAATTTAGGGCCGGATCATCTGATTCACATTGTGATTATTTTGACACATATTGTAATTTAAACTGTTAAACCGTTTTGTCTTCAAACATATTTATATGGGCTAACAGAAAATAAGGGCACAAATTATCCAACTATGAGCATGTTGGCCAATATGTATATTATTATTAAAAAAGACTTGAATTATTGACAAACTCAATATAAATTCCTACTTAAGCGTATATTATCTGTACTTAAATGCAGCCTTTTACTATTAAATAACTGCGATTTTATGCAATTAATTATGAAGCACTAATTCAATTGCACTGCCCATAAATGCAAAAGAAGCAGCCATATTCTCGCAAAACGCGAGTATTTGTAGAAGATTGAAGTGGTTTATATTTTTTTGCAAAAGCTGTCTTTTTTATATCAATTTCACACCATTTAGTATTTGAAAGTTTACGTAGATCTTTTAAAAAATATGAATCGATTCTGAATCAACCAATAAAATATTGATTAAATTAAAAATCATGTCATTATTTACATGCACAGTACACAATCATGCCTTTAAAAGCATGTTTAAAAAAGAAAAAATACGAATAAAACAAATTAAGAACTAAAGTGTGTCTCATTTTCCCTTTATTTGTGACAGGAAACCACTCCAAATCTAATTCCATAGCATGACAAATTTATAAGCTAATGTTACTCAACCTTAAAGGAAAATCCCTCAAGCGAAAGAAATAAAGCAGAGTTTGCTTGAATGTATGCCTTAAGTAAACCACTAAGGCAGATCAGTCTCCTACTTGACAGTTGAAATGAATCTGTTGTGAGGTCTGACAGAACTACTAAATATATTGCTCCATGTATCATTGCATTCACATGGAATACATTACAGCTACGTATCACCATGTGCTTGGATAAATGCCTTGATCCAAACGATTCCATATTCCAACTTCTCACCTCTGAACCTCGCTTCCCAGGGGTGGAAATGAAACACGTTCGTCGCGACTAAATATGACTGCGACGTACTGTTCATCATAAACAGCTACGATGCTCTTTTATTTGTGAAATCACCTTTTTTTGTAAATTCAAGATAGTGTTACTCCTACCAGATTGAAACTACACTACACTTGCCATATTAAATGCCATATTACCAACACCTCCTGTGAAATAACTAGAATAATTTCAGACTGAACTCTCCTTATTGCTTACTTAACCAGCTCCACTGTAGCATGGTGTGGAACAGGTATCAGACGCACATCTCTCTCTAGTGGGATTACAACTTAGTGCTGATGGTATTTAGAGCTCTCTGCAATCTCTGGAGAGTCGAGGGTCAAACGATGCTTTTCACAAGCCGCTGCTGTAAAGTCTCCCGCCTGCTGCATTTAAATCAGCATTTTAACAAACGTCCCAGAGATCCTCGTCCAAAGACCCCCTCGGCACACCTCCTCGAGACAAGCAATTTGCCATTTCTGTTGTTTGCCTGACCTAGAGAAAACAATTTCAAAGGGTCTTTTTGTGGACTTAACAGCTCGGCTGTGCAGGTAAGCACCGGGCAGCTTTTACCCCCACAAGATGAATTGGAGAGCTGTCGGCTGGAGACAGGCCGAGTGCTTGTGTTTCTGTAATGGGACACTGGAAGTGTCTTTGATTAATGAAACGGTGATACTGAGCTGTTAGGGAGCCTTCCTACTGAAAGAACGATTGAGACGCGGATACGTGCCGACAGATGTAGGATCGCGGCTGGTCTCAGCGGAAAGAGAGCGCATGAGGATGCTTTAGCTTAAGAGCCGAAGCTGGAAATCGGGTCTCAGACACGTTCCGGCACCCAGACGAGTCATTAACGAGCAAGACTTTCTACTAATGATACACGCACTGGGAGATGCTGCACACTAACCACCCGATCGTTAGGAGCAACATAACGATCATATTTATCTAAAAAGGAGGAAACAAAGAAGTGCTGTTTATGTCTTCTCCCTTTCTGTGCCATTGAATCAAACCTTTTTTTTTTTTTTTTTTTTTACATTGAATGTTGTTCCATTTTTGTTTTTGTAAATACATTTGTCCTGGCTTTCATTTAAATCTATTCCCCTACTGGCTTAAATCTTAAACCTCAAAAACAAAATACAATGCACTCATCCAAACTTGCCTTATTTGAAGCATATTGGAAAGTTTTTTTTTTTTTTTTTCTGTTTACACAGTTTAAAAAAAAAAAAAAAAAAAAAAAGCCCAACAATGTGAAGTTTCAGATAGAAGAACGCTCTTGTGGTGCTGTCATAAGTCCAAGTTCTGTTCCAGCGCCTAGAGAAACTGCCTCCGAAAGAGGAACAATTCAGTCAAGTAAGTTTTTCCATTTTAAAACCTTTCAGCATAATATGCATGTGTAAATTGATTATCTTTTAATAGGAAAATAAAATATAAGAATGGAATGACATCACCGGGTTGTTTGCCGTTTGCGCATTTATTGGGGAACAGTATTAACTCGCTTTAAGAGAGCCGAATCTATCCTGAGATGACATTTTGAGGGAGACCGCATCATGATTAAAGCCTTTTATTCACCATGCTTGCCTTATAAGAAGTTTTAAACACTTCACGCAAAATGGTTCAAGATGGGTAAAAGGACTGAAAGTGATTTATTAAAAAACGGAGATGCCAATACTACAGGGCTTTTGAAACAATTCAATTCCTTTGTAGGACCGTTGATGCCCTGCCTCCCATGGTGGCTGAGCCGTGGATTGGATCATTTCAGGATGCATGGAAGAAAGGATGTTTATGTTCACGTTGTTTGCAGGCTGTGAGCCTTCCCGAGGGAGCGCATTCCTCACCCAAAGCATGACTAAAGGTATGTGAACCATCTGGACAAAGCCACTGGTCACAATGCCCCTACACACCGAACGCAAAGAGGCCTTTCATTTGCCGGCCAGGACCTTGATATCCATCTGCTCCAGAGGGGTCAACCATCATTTCCACCGTTATCAAATGTGTTCGGTTGCTTTTCTTCAACCCAACAGCCTCTGAGTGAACCAGATGGGCCGTTAGTTTCATATGGTGTTCCACTTAATGTGAATCAACCGGTTACGCTGATGCAATCAATTATGTTTTCTTTTGTTCAGATATTTGATAAGTTTATTTATACCATCACATTCTTAAATCTGACTGGTAAAAAAAAAAATAATAATAAAATAAAATATTAATGTCATAGAAACAATATGGTTCTGCAAAACATATTCCAATAAAATTTCAATAATAACTAATTCACAGGGATGCTCCTCATAATCTGAGATGAATAATGAACAATTAAATATTGGGATGTTTAAAAATTATGGTAAAATGTTCTATTAAGCTAAAAAAATAAATAAATAAAATAAACACACATACATTGTTTAGCATTTTTTTAGCATTGTACCAGCCAGTTAACTTTCCACCATGGCAAAGTCTTCAGGACAGAGAGGACATTTTGTGCTTTCTGGTTTCTCAGTAACAAGACAAGCTGTTTTATTTATTCATTTATTTATTTTTATTAACTCCAAAAGAGAGTTAATATAATTTCAATTATATTTAAAAATGTAATAAATAATTTTTTCATAGTTCAGTCACAATATTAAATGTAACTACAAACCGATCTAAAGTATGATGTAGCATTTTGATAAATAATAATAAATTGGTACAACTGACAAAGTGCTGTAGTATAAGAGGAATAAAACACTACAGGACGTGCTAGAAAATTAATCGGCGTTGAGGTGATTACAATAACTAAACAATATCACACCAACGTCATTGATTTTCTTTCCCTATAACAGCCAGCCCCTCCATACATAGGATATACAATCAAGGTTATGGTCAGGGAAAAAAATCGTAAAAATATGTAACGGGTAATAAACTGAAACTTTCTTAGAATTTCATCCATCATTTCCTCAATTCTTTCCAAAAAAAATGTGCTTTTGGCCAAATGAACACTCTCTCCATACAAATCACTTAGCATTATTTCTGCTTTTGTGGACAGCGAGAAATCTGGATTTATGCTGTGGGCTGAAGTGGCCTAAAATCGCTGTTCCTCCACCTGCACCACTGTTCTCCCTCCACTTCTGGAGTCTGGGAAGGACATGCCCCCAAACACATGTGCGCGCGCACACATTCACAATCTAACGCATGCACATGAGCACAGGAGACCTCACACACAGTCACGGGGGGGTTTAAAAGTGCTGCGGCTAATAAAGAAGCCAGATTTGATAATCAGCTCAGACAGTCCATTTGCAAATAAGAGCCTCTAATTAATTAATCAATGTGCATTTCAACGACTGTATTGTCAAGAGCAGTCAAGTGCAGTTTGCTCATGCGCCAGCTCTCTATTTTCACCAAACTGTCTTTTATAACTCTAGCGTAAAGGCCAAAATTACCCTTATATGCAGGAACATTTCCCCAATAATTGCCTTACACCTATAATTGCCTGTAAGCACTTAAAAAAAAAAAAAAAAAAAAAAAAAACCCTGCATTAATTATTTCGGTGTGAACTCAAATAGATGTACATTTGGAATTTGGAATTTATTTTAGAAATGCATTGTTTGCCCTACAAAACCCCACATCTCAATGAAGCAGCAGGGGACATTTCTTGTTAATTTGGGAGATTAAAGGTTAACCTCAGACAAACTGCCTCTATTCTCTGCGCTGTTTGGAATGAGTGGGGTATTAAAGGCTTCAGCACCGTCGCTTGCATGTGAATTCCAAGACTGTACAGCTCCCCGGGCTGACGTTAAGGACTTTGAGCAACTGCAGCGACTCGTCGTCCAAAAGTACATCATCTCCAATCAAGTTATTAGAGTGAGAAAAACCAGAGTGTTTCTTTTTTTTTTTTTTTTGCAGAAAGATTTGGGAGAATGCAAATAATCCAAACAGAGGAGACAGTGCCTGAGGCACTTTTAACGCTACAGTGGATTGTGAAGAATAGACCATCTAATCTAAACGAGACACTCTATTCATTCAGTGATGATTCTCACATGCTGGGCTTGAGTTACTAAAAGTGTATAGTGGCATTCAGGAGCAACGCTGCATTGCATTACATAGAATTTCTGCTATCTTGGCCTTTTCAGAATCGTGCACAACATCCACCAAGCAACCAATCAGAGAAGTCAGATGAGAAGATTCAGCAGAGATTTGGGGAAACACAAGTTGGGTGACATGCTGAAGATGGTGGTGGCCTCTAGGCTGAAGCAAGCTGCTTTCCAGACCAACGGGAAGCCAAGGAGACTGGGAGAGATGGAAAGAAAGCAAGAGGAAGGGAGAGATGCTCTCGGCTCACCTACAGAGGGGGCTAAACAAGAACATACGTTAACTCAAAGCTTTAGATCTTCATATAGGCAACACGCTTAGTCAAAATGTCACAGAATAATCTGGAAAATGTGCATTTAACAAAGGAAAATATTGCTTGTATGATGTCCATGATGTCATGCAAATTAGGTTCTTCATGCAAAAAAAAAAAAAAAAAAAAGGGCTTGTGTGACAGTTTAATACAAAATAACCACAAAGCACCAGATTAAATCAACAGTCACACCAGGGTTAAATATAAACTACCAATAGTTACCATAAAGTAATGTACCATAAAATCTGGTACGGTCATGGTTCAGAGTTTTATTACCACGTTTAACCATAAAAACCACCGTGTCATGATTAACACGCACCAACACTGACACACCACAGTAATTACACATGTATGCAATTATATATATTTTGTACGTGTACGTTTTCGTCTCCCCATTGCTAAGTAAGTTCACATACGACATGTTTCCCTAAACAAATATTAAACTATAGTCAATTTCGCCCAAGTCCGTTATCGAATCGTTCACGTGTCAAACTCTAGTTCCTTAGTGCGTTACCCACTTTTAGTACAAGTCGAGCGCTTGTGATGGAAATTCATGCTCGGAAACGTACGACTAGTGTATTATTAACCACTTTATACTCCCGCAAGCCGTATGAGGCCCCAGACTTACATTTCTTATTCTCATAACTATGTGCATGTCCTGTTATTTTCACTGTACGGTACTTAATAATTTAAAGCCGTCACTGAATTATTTGTATTCAGGTCGATTATTGACTAATAAGAAAGTGGGTTACGTGGGTGATCCTGAGGAGGAACAAAAAAAAAAAATCTGAACAAACAAATAGGCTGGTAAAGGAATGACTATATGATTATAGCCAATATAATAAAAATTATGACAGGAGCTAACTGGTTTCACAGACATCAAATGCAAATCTTAAGTCTTGTGAAAGAAAAGGAATAAACACACAAATGTGTGGTGTTCTGGAGTAATAACCAACTTCGGGCTTGGAGCAGTGACTCATGCATCATGTTGGCACACACCACACCACTCGGTCATTGATTATTTTCCTTTAACAGCACATCGCTTAGCATTTGATCCCGAGTACCTAGTGTGCAAATTCCACGGACAAAACGGAACGAACACTTGCCACATCGTCAGCGAATAACATCCTGAAAAAGTTAACACATTGCCACATTTCTCTGTTACAGACAAGCAAACATGAGGAAATCCTTGAGAATGATTCCCTGCTTAACAATGAGAACAAAGCCTATTGTTAAAATAATAATAATAAATAACACCTTTTCACCCAAGAACAACAGAAGAAGAAGAAAAAAAAAAAAAAGAAAAAAAAGTCCAGTACTTGAGTTAAGGGGAAAGAATTTACAGAGGGGAGGAAGGTCTAGCTTTGGGTGGGGTAGGTTGGGGTGGGGGAGGTTAAAGGTCAACCCTAGCACTCAACAGTCAGCCTAAAAGCCTAGATAAGAACTGAAAGCATCCTGTGTGTGGCTGATACCAGCCTCTGGCCAAACAGATACAGTAAAGCTTGACCAACAGGAATCCGGCACTTTAAAAGGACTACAATTTAAACAGCGCATGAGTCGAACTGGATTCCGGCGGTCATCGCTTAGACAGCAAGCGCTCATTCATCAGGCTTAATGTAGGGAAGCTTTTCTTCCGCCGGTATAAATGACCTTTGCTGTGAAACAGCACCAGAACAATGTAACAAACATCAATTCCAGAAATGTCAATTGAATCTCAGGGGTCAGGGGGGGTCATCATGCCACTCGACACTTTCGACAAGACGTCTTAAGGTGAATACTCGCGCATTAACATGCCTGTGCAGCGACTCCTTATCCTTGCCCGTGCTTTTTTAACATGGTAGAGGTGTCCTCTTTGGTGCGTAAAAAAAAAAAAAAAAAAAATCTTCATTCTATTAGGTGTTGCAGGTCTTACTGAAGAATTTCGTCAAGCGAATGGAAGACATTTGTATTCCGAGGAAAGACCATGTTGCCTTTATCTAGATCGAGATCAGACGCAGGAGTATGAGACACAGAGGGGAAACCTGACTGGAAAATCAAGGAACTACTATAATGGAATCCTGGGGAATATACCAATAGTTACTACAACACTGAAGGTACCCTTTAAAAGGATGCAATGGATCTCAGGGGGGGTAAGAATAGACATGTTTGTCGTGCCATCTTCTCAAGTGAGTGCTATTTTTGAGGAAGCACTAAAACTAGAACAATCAAAGTTGTGAGAGGTCTTCCTTTCTTTCAAGTATCCTTTCCTCCTTTGTTTCGTGTCACAAGCTTGTCAGCAGTCATCCCCCTGCCACACGGACAGAGGAAATGGCTGGTCTCACCAGCAGAAGCGCACGTGATGTGCACATGCACAAAACGCAGTTCTTATTGTCCAATTGTTCTTATGAAACATATCACCACAAAAACCAATGTAAGCAATAAAAACTGTAAATATTACTGCTTTTTTTCCCCCCCCAGACTGACCAGAAAGCAAATTAAAATGCTGCATTTGCCATTCATGAATTTCACTTTCAAAAAAAAGAACTATGAGATGAGCATTTTGGTTAGCATGATTTCGCTCTTGCTTCAATAACCGGTACAGGCGGACTATACACACGAGAATTTTCTCATGGAAATAGGATTCTTTCCTGACTGTTGGCGTGGGTCCGGTTGGCAACATGGTCGGATGCTGAACAAAAGCATCCGCGGGCAAAGTCGTAGCTGGTGCTTTAGCATTGAAACAATGGCCAAATTTAATTAGCCTCATTCCAAAAAGAAGGCTCGGTGCTGTTTGGCAAAGGAGCTGTTTCCCGGACTACAAAAAGACCACACGCATGTACTAATTGATGAAATAACATTTTCCTAGACACATCAGTGGCGCCTACATAGAAGCTATTTTTGACTTTGTCTACAGACATCAAGCAAAGCCATAATATTTCTTTGCGAGGCAGCGGCGCTATTAGCGCGGAATGAAAGGCAGGGTCGTCGCTCATTAGAAGCGATCTGCCTGCATTGATCCCCGCAGCCGAGCAAAATGTCACCTTAATTAAAATGCGCCCGTGCTCGGCGAGAGTGTGTGCAGGAATCAGAGAAACACAGTGGTACACATGCTGGGGTTTGGCTTGCCATACACACATGAACAACCATACTGCGGTGTTACTGTATAAAGTGACGAATGTTCGCATATCACCACGAGGGCGAAATACTAGTGGACACTTTTTGTGTGTTGTCAACTATAAGGCACGTAACACCACACGACTCCCTATCAGATTAGCTTTTTTTGTCAGGTTAATATAGTTAGCCACATAGTCATCATTAACGATGAAAATTATATATTATAAACATGGCATATTCAGTATAATATTGCCTACACCATTTTGGAGAGGCAGTAGAGGTAATTCCTCTCTCAAAAAGGACATCAACGGATCCTTCGGGTGCTGTGGGTTGCAGGACTGTGGATCAGACTTGTTGATCTGGGAAGTTTGGATGACAGATCAGTGTCCTTGGGCTTTTTGCATACTGGGCCCTGTGCACGGTGAGCTGTGGTGCACTGGGTGTTCCGGTGCCTTTCTATCATAGCTAGCATTGATTTATTTTATTTTTTTTGGTGATCTGTGTTGGCATTCGATCCCTGTGTTCTGATATGATTTATAATGTTAATGTGCTGATAAAGTTATGGCTGACTGGTGTATCCTAAAAGTATATGTTTTAAGTGAAGTGAACCTTCCCCAACCCTAACCTAACATTCTAAAATCAGAAGGGATTCAGACTTTTATCTCAGACTTTTTTGTGTGAAAAGATGATGGAATAAATTGCATGCAGATTTACACATGAAAGTCATTTTAGGAGAGAATTAAAGGCAACTGATCTTGATCCAGCAAGATGCCATTTGTAGACTTTACACGTGTTCAACAGGCTAGAAATAAGGCACACCTGACCGACGGCATCTACTTAAGTCAGACCTTATTACTGTTAGAACTGTGCGAGTCTGGAAGGCAACTGTTCATCCTAATTGTATCAATCGTCACATTAATTTCTGACTAAAATCCTGGTAACGTGTCTGACAAAAAAATAAAAAATAAAACACAAGACAAAAATGGTCCCTGTACAACAGCGGTAGAGACTGATCTAGTTTCTCTCGCTATCCTGGGCCCACCATTGCCCCAGGGCTGGGCAGTGAGTAAAAATATTAGTGATCATATTAGAACTAATGGGTAAAACACAGCCTATTCTCTGGGCACAGAGAGACTGACCTAGAAAAAAGCGCAGCCGCTCTCATCTGGAAAGAAACGTGGCATTCATGCCCAGGTGCTATCAATTTCCTCAAGTGTGTGCCAGATCCAAACTGGCACAGACTCAATCCACAGGAACCATACGGTTATATTAAACACAATACTGCCGCGTCTAAACCACACAAAACTCACTTGCACAGCCTGAAATCCATCGCCGGAGAAAGTAAATGGCTGTTTTCCCTGCGTGCCTAATTGGAATTGTAAATAGCCTTCAGAATTAATTACAAGCCCGTTAAATAAGTATTTTTGGATAACAAATGTCATATAAAAAGTCTTATTGGCCTTTCCATCGCTGTTATTTAGCTTAATGAAGGATGTGTGTATAATTCAAGCACTGCCGCTTGCACTGGTTCACCCGAACCACCAAAACATCATAAATGCGACTGATATAATCGCTCCGGTATGTATTCCTGGCCCCTTCAGGAAATTTGCAACCATGTCATTCGAAATCAATTAATAATTTTTTTAATAATGGGATGCACACGGATCACAATTACCACTGGTTTGCTGTTGTACATGATAACTATGACCAATTATTTATAATAATAATAATAATAATAATAATAATAAAAATCATGAATGCTCTTTGAAAATGTATGACTCATGTGCACACTGGACCAGATAAAGACCTAACCACATGCAGGTTTTTTTTTGTTAATCTTTAATTAAATATTGGCTTTTGCAACACTGGCATCACCTGTAATATGCAAACCCTGTTTCTTTGGAAAGATCCAAGCAATCAATCATGTTTGGTGTGTTTGTTTTAACACATGGCAGGACTAACTATATGTAAGGAATAAAACGCAACCTGGCATGGCGTCATAGGAAAATCAACAATGTACAGTAGTCGTGTAAAACAGCCTGACGTAAAACAGAATTATTATTATCATGTTGAAGTTGATTATTTTCCCATGAGAGCACCTATTATATACATTTATAGTTACATTCATGATGTACAATATCAAAAGGAATTGATTTGTTTCATGATTTATTTGTCTCAAATAACGCAGTGTCATATTACAGCGAAAATACATGTATCAATAATTGATTCTAAGCTTCACTGCAATGATTATACATTTGTATTTGTAAATGATGAAGAAACATCTTTTAAAATCCATTCATTATTAGACACAGATTATATAGTATATCGTGTTCATAAAAAAAAAATTAAAAAAAGAAATTCACATCAGTGTGAATGAGCTGTTACTATAGAAACAATAACCTACTAGAACAAGAGCATTAAAATAAACCTATGATTTGCATCTGCACTATTGTCTGAGCTGCTGCCATCGAAACTTAATTAACATTCTGACCAATCGGAAGGGGGAATTCAGCAGCACTGAGATCTAAAGCCATATTGTGCACCACTACTATGGGATGACTGACTCTTAATTGAAATTGCAGCAGATGTTACATTATGTGTATACACATACTCCTATATGAACATTGTATTGTATTAATTAAATGCTGGAAATTTTGCTGTATATCGATCAGCCGTAACATTCCAACACAAAGCATTGCCCAATGTTGTGTAGGTCCCCCCTGTGCCACCTGGGCAGCTCTGGCCCCTCTGGAGGTGTGCAGAGGTCTTTGGCACCTGGACGTCAGCATCGGTTCCTTTGAGTTCTGTGGGTTGCGGGGTGGGGCATCCATGGAAAAGACTTGATTGTTTGGCTCGTCCCATGGGTGCTTGATCGGATCGGGATTTGGGGAATTTGACTCCAGGATCAGAGGCCTTGTGATCGTGGCCTTCATTGACTTTTTTTTTGGCGATTTGTGCTGCTGACTTTTCTTTGGGATTGGACCGCACGAGCTGGCCTTTACTCCCCGCGGGCATGGGTGAGCCTTGGGTGCCCATGATCCTGTTTCCAGTTTACTGATAATCAATGTTAATGCAATATTTTGTGGTGCTAATGTCACGGCTGATCACTGTGTGTATACATACTATATATGAAAGTATAGATACAAATATACAAATATAGATGATGTATATATAGATAGCTATAAACCAAAGCCCACATGTAGCTTTAAGTGAGACGTACCACAAAGGCTGCCTCGACGATGTCTAATCCCTGTGGCTGTCTCCAGCTTCTCTAACTCCCCTCTTGCTCTCTCTGCTTTATCTGGTGCTCTGCCGAGTGCCACAGACAGGCACGCACATTTCCCAGTGGATCTTCTGGGACAGCGGGTGCTCCACATGTCCCATATATTTTTAGTGCAGCCCGAGAAAAGAGATCCCTCTGGTTAGTTTCTACAAATGTTTCAAGAAGTGCTAAATCTAACATTGACCTCTTCCCTGTCTGTGCACCGTCTACATACTGCACATTTTTAATTTGGCCCTGTGGGCATGCGAAACAGGGACTGGAGTCTTCACATCAGGTTTCCCCATTGCTGACACAGCCAACGTCTAAGAAAAGACCAAGTGTGCAGAAGGGTCTCTATCATTATTAAACACGAAGACACTAACAAGTTCATGTTATGCACAAAAAGGAACAGTTTGGTCAGTTTCCCCCTTTACTTCAAATTTGGCTAAATAATTTAAAGAGATAAAGTTCCGTCTTCAATGGAGCTCATAAGCAACTCCGAGATACTGAACAACTCAAGAGTTTGTGATTATAAATGCAGCTTACTAATACTCTTCTTATATGGTAAAAAAAAAATTAAAATCACTTCACATCTTCAGTGCTAAAAACCACTAGACATAAAAAATAATAATAATAAAAAAATATATAGTTGGCTGATCAGATTAAAAAAAAAAAAAAAGTTTTTAGAATAAAACCAGAACAGAATAGAAACTCGTAAAAAGACAGTCACACACAGACACACCCACACAGAGAGTGAAAGTCTCACGCCAGGTGTGAGAACGTACGACTATAAGTGTAAGACGAGATCCAGCACCTTTGAAAGAATTGAGCATTGCTCCAATAAAATAATAAAAAGTGTTCCCTCCGTTACTTTGAATGGAGCCAGAGAGAAAATCAAAGGGATGAGAGAAAAGATCAACAATTGTGGAGTTCTGTACCTTTCCCCGCCGTTAAATCTAAAGAGTCCTGACTCTGTTGTGCAGGTGTGTGTAGGTTAATAAGCAGGACATAAGTGAGGAGACATTTTGTGGGTAAAACAAACAGCTATCCTGTGTATTGTGAACTACTTTTATCCCATGCAAGTAAATTATATTGATATAGACTTGAATTCCGCTGAAGAACATTAGGAAAAATGTCAGACATTAGCACAGCTAGAATTATTGACTACATTTAATTAAGCCGAGGGGAAAAGAATAAATTTGATCTGACGTTCCTTTTAAGAAGAATTTAATTATTATAAGTGCCAAATTTGTGTACTGAGAAAAACCTCAATCACAAAATATATATAAACAAACTCTCTAAAAGAGTGGCAAAAGCTCACAATGCAAACAATATCAGATTCTCTGAATTGAGAAGACAATGCAGAGTCTCAAGGCTTCTGAGGTTTGAAAATTAGTTCCAGTGCCACTATTAACATGGTGAAGTAGGAGACTCAGCAGGGGGTCGAGGGCACTCTAAGAGCCCACTTCTCGCTGAGGAAAATCGGACTCACGCAACAAAGGCATGGGTCAAGACCTTGAGGCCAAGCGAAAGCTGGAGAAACTCGCGCCGCTGAAAGCCCATATCGCCGCAGCGCCGGAGGTTGTGGCCTTCAGCCTGGGATTCAGGCCTCTCTCAGGATTTATTATACGTCATAAGCAAGATGATGTCACCCTATGCAACCTGACAGTACAATAGACTTGACAGGACCGATTTTGACCGTTTTGTATTTCAAGCACTCACCTTTGCCCAGCTGTGTCAAGGAGGTGGAGGGAAATGAACAACAATGCAAGGCAGGAACTCTCCAACGCAATGAAATTACAACCAAAACAGGGGCAAAAAAATATTTTTATTCTTTACACTCCATCAGTCAAAAGTTTGGAACCACCTTCTAAATCAATGGTCTTTACGGATTTCATTATACATTGTAAAACATGGCTGAAGACTTCAAAATTTGCAATAATCTCCTTTGAACAGTTGATATTGAGATGTTTTATCATGGTACTTGATGGGATTTGAAATGCACTCGGCAATACTCTTCTTGCATGAAATATTCTAGAACAGCGGACCTTTATCATCAGATAAACTACTTGGTTAATTACCTAATGTTATATGTGTTTTCATATATATATATATATATATATATATATATATATAAGTTTTTTTTTTTTTGTTTGTTTTTTAAAATCCAGTAT
>JAQQZT010000011.1:9870505-9908961 GCA_030068275.1 Clarias platycephalus | reverse complement strand
TATATATATATATATATATATAAGTTTTTTTTTGTTTGTTTGTTTTTTAAAATCCAGTATTTTTCTTTGATGAAGAGAAAGAATCCAAACTTTTGACTGGTACGCTCTCTCTCCATATTTTACATATACATATATACATTAAACTGCTATGCACCAACACAAAATAATAGCCAAGGACAACACCAGTCAAGCTGATGGCAAACAGAGCACAAATGGAGGGGAAAAAAATATCCTTTCAACATATATAGTACATTCTTCGAATATTGTTAATTCCTCTAAAATACAGCAGTGAACCACATACCCTTGTGATCTCTACACGCTGTGGTGATGCATGGATCTAACAAGATTTTTTTTTCAGGTATTTACTGGAACCAATAAACCAAGTACATTTACAACTTCCCTCAATTTCATATAAAAAGTCTTTTGCAAAGGTGTTCTCCGGGGTTTTCTGAAAATTTCTGAAAATCTCAGATCTAGAGAACATTCAATGAAAACATGTTAAAAGCAAATTAGATAAAGAAACAGCAAACAGGCTCATGGATACAGTGCAGCTCCTTAATGAGGAACAAGCTAATTGGGCTGTAGCAGTAGAAGGAATGCCTTTAAAGAACCATCATAATCAAACTGATTAGAATCAATTTGAGGATCATCCTGAAAATCAGTCTTGAACCAATCAGTTGAGACCTTCATGTCAGTCTTTCTAATGCAAGTACGAAAGAGAAAACATGCTTTTTGTACAGGTTTTGATGTTTCCTAATTGGTTCAGCAAGCACCAAAATTCTATGCGAGTCCCAGTTTTTTTAAACTAGGTATAAATGCAAAATGTCACAAACTCTTAGAAACAAACAAACCAAAAAAATAAATCTTAAAGAACCCAATGCCCAAGATATTGTTTTCTCTGGTTTTATTTTTTATTACTTTACTGGTCCGGGGCCATGTGCCGACTGGGCTGGAAGTTGAGCTCGGAAATGACTCAGATGTAATCCTGGACATTCCTGATTCCAACACTGATTTTAAGGAATTTTGAATAAAATATTGCTGTAGGTTACAAAAAAACCTGGATCGAGACCCAGGCAAAATGGATTCAGGCTGTGGCAACATTCCCGCTCGAACTCCGGCTTACAGGAAAGCTATTTGACCTCTGAATGTTTATATGGCACAGGAGGCAAAAACCATTATGATCACATTTGACTACTCTATTTAAGGGAAGTTTAATCAGAACGCATTTAGGTGGAAAAACCCCTTAATCCGTTCACATCATGAACACATTACAGGTCAAATGAACACAAATTATGCCCCTATTGATCCAACACCTCCTGACCAAGCTTGCCTCAGGACCATTAATGTAATCCATCTATAGCTCGCTTTTCTCCACCTTGATTCTGTAGGAAGCGTATGCACTGCCCTATAACCAGCATTCTGGTGCTAACTACTTCCCCGCCCCGCACTAGACTCCAGGCCTCGCTCTCACTCGCTGGATATTTTCTCCAGCTAGTGTACACAAAAGGTTTATTTTTAACCATTCCACACATTAGACAACAGAGCGCAGCTGACAGGCCCAGAATGAAGGAGCCATTACCTCATCACAATAGCAGGGGAGAGGGGACGCAGAGACAATGGGGCGAGGGGGAGAGGAGTCGAGGCCACTGAAGCTCACACTGGACTCGCACAACTCTATTTGGCCCTGGATGGGCAGCGAGATCGAGAGAGATGTAGCGCATTTGCCAGCTGGGCTAGAAGTTGAGCTTGAAAATGACTTTAGCCAGTGGAGTGGAAGGACAGAAGAAATGAGGAAAAGCTGATAAATTTAAAAAGAGGTTTGGCTTTTTGGAGGTAATCTGCCTGAGAGAAATAAAAGTGCCCGAGTTTGGTACCTTTGTAAAGCAAATTATGACGTGACTGATATATTACTTGGATGGGACTTTTAAGCACACTTACTTTTACTTTTATAACCACAAAAGTAAAAGTAAGTTTGCTTAAAAGGAAAACATTCTTTCCTCTCATTGATTGGTCAGCATTTTCACCCACCAAATTCAAAGCCTCTGTCTAACTGAGCTTGAGTTAGCATCAGGACAAAGGGCTTAAAGGTTAGGGTCATGCCGGACCCCTCCACCCCACCCAGAATACAGACCTCTGCCCTCTGAACTCTGACCCTCCTGGCATTGTATAGCTAAAAATAATAAAATCTGTTCCAGCAGACTGTTCGGTTCTGCATAGTAAATGTAAGCTTCACTTTCTTTGCCTGCTCGCTTTATCTTTATCTCTTTCTTCTCTAACATTTAAATCAAGATTATGCCAAGATTACGTGGGATTCTGCTGGCAGATGGTGCTTTTGCACCGTGCTTAGAAAAGCCAAGAGTTGGCTGCACCACTTTCCCTTTCTTAATGAAAGAAAACAAATATTACTGCTTTCAAACGGCTTTGGGGGATTGGATCCAACAAGAAGGCATATGACGAGCTTAAATGTGTCGGCTTTCATCTAAGTGTTAATCAATAACACGTCGAACCACATGGCCGGTGTTATTACCAAAATGGAGAAAGTGGCAGGAAGTTTCCTTCGATAGAACAAAATTATGTAGAGCGCTGCATCCAATCTGACTAAACAATGCAGACAAAAGAAAGCTTTTACATTGTCTGCTAAGTCCTTTGTGCATGTGACGGGAACGACAGTGGTGTGTTCTGTCCCATCCGGCAATTTCAACAGCTCTGGTCCTGACCACTCAATGTCACCCCCACTTTGCTTTTCTAAACTTTGCCTGTGTGACAGAATTCTTTGCAGATCAATAAAAAAAAATAAAAAAAAGTCCTATGAAGCCCCTGGAAGTCAGCTGCCCCCACCCACATTGCTCTTTGACCCTACTGAAGGCCTGACTGAGCAAAAACACTGCTCTTCCCATGAGGCCCCTGGAGGCTCCTGTTTCACAAGGGCAATGAAAGGGACTACTGTAAATAATGGGGGCCTGTTTGACCCCACCTTTGTCTGTGACGAGACCCCTGCATCCACTCTACTGTAACAGAGCCGACCTTTCACAATGGAGGCTCTTATGGTTCCAAGACCCCCAGGCTCACAGCGGTATATCCACAGAGGTAGGATTGAAAACTCAGACAGACCTGGACCCTGAGCTCTAACGCTTCTGTGCTTTTCAACAAATTCAATCAACGAGCCAAAACGTACTTCTGAGCTCCAAATCACTAACACTGAGCCAGAGGTTAAACAAACATCTCTCTGCTATGATATGAACACTAAAATGGGACGTCTGGACTGTTTTCCCATAATAAATCCAGAAACAATCTTACATTATACAGGCAAGTTGCGATACAACTTTTACCAGATAAAGCTTAAGCAGGATTCAGACAAGAAGAATCTGGAAGTTCATTCGCTTCCTTTTTGACTGCAAGCAAACTGGTTCCATTAGATTGTCTTTTGTCCTGACAACCTCACAAATATAAAATAAGTGAATATTGATGTAGGCACATTGAGCAGAGGGTCAAAATTCTGCGAGGTGTGTACCCAAGGCCATCTGTGGCAAATGCTTCTGTTCACAGCCAGAACTCACTGAGGACCTGTGTGTGTGTTTGCGTGTCCCTGTGTGCGAGAAGTCAGAGGCTAAGTAAAATACTTCCCCACTCTGCAGCAAGTGTTAGGGTACAGGAAGCTGAGCCCCAGAGATAAGACGTGATGTGGCGATAAGGCACCAACACCTGTTAGGGACTCCGGCTTCTACACACAGTCAAGGCATGAAGGACCCACAATCAATGTGACTTTCCTTCACAACGAAGGTCAAGCAGGAAACATGGGGCAGAAATTTGCAGGACAGGGCTGCAGAGGATGGCGTGCTCGGGGAAGAAAGCATGGAGGCTCTGCATCAAGCCATGCCTAATGGTGTACGGCGCCTCCTGACAGCATCATCTGTATCTTCCTGCCATGGACACAAACAGCAGAAATGATGCGGTTTGAGTCATGACTTGTCACAGCAGGCTGCACTGGTGATCAGTCCAGTAAACGGAATGGCTTCTGGACTCCAGACAGCGAGGGAAAATAAAATACTTCAGCCTGAACTGAAAGGAGAAAGCTCAAGTCGCTGTAACGCGTCGATAAAAATCCAACCCCCATTTTCAGTGACAAGTCAAAAATGGGTGAGCAATAAAAAAAAAAAAAAGGGCAAGAGCTATATTCACTCATCCACAGAACCACATTTCGACTCGTGTAGACTCACTGTGGATTTGAACAGGTCATAAGAATGATGAATGCACACCGCAAACAGTATGGCTGTGCAGGAGCGTCAGAAAACAACGTTCTCGTGGTCTAAAGATTTGTCAAATATTTCAGTTTTACACAATAGTCTTACTCATATGGATGATCGAGCGAGCCTTAACGGTCATATTGTTGACAACGCAATGACCAATTCGTGCGAGAGGGCAAGAGATAAAGCTCACTTCTGGCATAAATGAGAGCAGTGTGCCTGGTGAAATAGTCTCTCCTCTATTAAATTAGATGCATTATGAATTCCATAATGTAAGTGTTTCGAACTTGAGCCGTGTCACTCTGGATCTCCTAAGGGCACGCCATCCATCATTCAGCCAGTCCTACTGGCAGTCACGACGGGTGCCTCGAGTCGGCAAATACATAAATTAATTATGGTTTTAAGCTTCATTCCACACTTTATCCAACTGATCCCCCAGGATTACGATGTGGCTTAAAACATACCACAAGGATTTGAGTTTCCTTACTGTGTCCGTTCAATATCTCAAATGCCGTCTGCTCAAGATAATGCCTCGAGACTAAATGAGGCTTCTTTGCTTGCAAAAAACAGTGAAGGAACGAAACACTCCAATGCATGGGATACCCATATATGAAGGAGCACCAATACAGTTTTCAAAGACTGCTGGACCAACACTGGGCCATAAACAAGTGTATGGAGTTCCACTGCTCCTACCTGTCCCGGCTACACACAGATCTATTGTGATGGGTATTTTATGACCCCCTTCTTAGCACACTTGTATCGCTCTATCTGGGGCCCCTTGCCAGTCTCTGGCACCCTATTCAACAGGCAACAAAGCAGCTAATTAGAGCCCCTCTCGGTGGAAGCCCGTGGAAGGCTCTGATTTGATACTTCCAGGGGATTCCGGAGCCCCAGCAGTGCATTCACACAGCCCCCATGCACGCTTGGCTTGGCTCTTTGCTCTGGCCCTTCATTGTGCACGGAGCTCAGCAGCGCATTAGAATCACCGAGGGGGAACCGACATGTCTTCTTTCATGTGGCAAGAGCCAGAAACCAGATGCTAATGGGAAATTGATGGGATTAAAACACTGTACTTTGCCGGAAAGAGGAAACTGCTGGCTTATAAAGACCACTTGAATGAAAACACTTTCATGAAGCAGTATAACTTTTCTTGGAAATAAGTACAACACGGGGATGTGGGTCACTAAGCAATATATTTCTACTATTACAACAACGTATTTATAACAGAGTCACTTCTTAGCCATTTTCTAAAATGTAGTACGTAATTTAAAATGATGAAATATTTTTAGACTGTCCAAATAATAGGGATGGGAAACACCAGCGACTGGACGATACGGTATCACGATACCCTGATGCCGATATAAATCTCAATCTCAGTTAATGTGTGAATAGTTTAGATTGCGCCACCTGTAGGATCATAGAGGAACGACATTTTTCCCTTAAATGCAAACATATCTAAATAAAAAAAAAAAAAAAAATTTATTCATTATTTTGGAATCAGTGTGGCATCAGTCACCACACAAAAGAATCATGATAAACAACTGAATCAACTTTCCCCCTCATCCCTACTAAAGAATACCAGGAATAGAAATCGGAATTACATTTGTAACATCCCATTTAACCCTTTTTGAACTTAATGAACATTTTGCTCCAAGGTGAAATAAACAATGATATAAAATTTCCAAATTTATGTCCTTAAACTTTTTGATACCAATTTGTGAAGGCTATGAATGTAGTGGCCTTGTCCTTTAAATTTATTTTATTTTATTTTATTTTTTTTAAACTGTTGTCTGACAGCTCCACCTGAAGCAAACCTGGATCTGTAGGATATACAACAACGCATTCTTTGCATAATTAAAAGTTTTTACCTTCTAAATAGGCACTTCAACCTTTTATAATGGTCTGCAAAATCATTATGGGTTTCTATACAAATCTGAGCATTAATACTGCAAGTGACCACTTAAAGTATATGAACGCTTGAGAACAGAGAAAATATTTGACTTGCCTTTGCTTTCTTTCCCTGCCTTAACGAGGTGCATAGCAGAACAGTAGCCTATCAAAGAACCCCATGGTGACAAAAGAGAGTGCGACTAAAGCCTCCTTAAGCTGAGCTTGCCTGATGGGTAGAGGGTCAGAGGCCCGTTAACCAGCGGCTATTCAGCCCCATTGGCCAGGTATGGGAGGGTTTGGAGAGAGGCAAAAAAAAAAAAAAAAAAACCACAGGGCCTCCTTCGTACTTTGCGCCGCCCTGTTATCTCGGCTAGCCTGTGCTCGCTTCATCTCCATCGCTATGGCCACTGCTTAAACCTGATTTCAGTATGTGTGTGTGGTGAGGCAGAATGGCTTTAGATGTTCACAGAAAGCTCGGTGTGCCACCTGGCACCGTACTGGACTCCCAGCACTCTGCTCTGACTGTAATCCCTTCATCTCCAGTTGCAGGCTGTAGATAAGGAGACGGCTAGTGAAAAGCACCTCGGTCAGAAAGCCCTGTGCACAACCAGCCTGTCTCTCCACTAGGGCACATGATGCTTATCGCTTTAATAAGACGAGGCTGCCTTGTCTGCCTATCTGTGTTTACTTTTACTTGGTATTCATGCCGGACTCACTAGCACTGCCTCTCATTTTGCAAAGGCTACAGGGAATCAAACTCAGGACTTGTATAAAAATATCATCTGTGACTACTACTACAAAAAAATAAATAAATAAATAAAATACAATCACAAACTGGAGCAATAGCAAGCTACTTCTTGCTGGAAAAATGCCCCGACACTGTAGTAAAGACGTGAGGTCCGATCCATGTGATGTAACCCTGTGCTAAGTCTTTAATCGATACATCTCACTTCTCAACAGCAAAGACAGAAGCCAGATCTCAGATCAGAGGGGGCCGGTGTAAATCTTTACAGTTCAACCAGGCCCTTTTAAAGCCTGTCCATAACTGGGTGCCTGCCAACAGACGCCGCTGTGTTCGGGATGCATAAACAAACAACAGCTACTACACAGTACAACAAGACAGGCAGATTTACTAGACATTAAAAATCCAGACCCTGCCAAATTTACGGAAATATAGAAGAATCTCTCCTTATTTAGTAGGAATAATCCAATTTCTTATGATGTGCAAAGAAAGAATCAAACTATGTGAGAGGGATTAAATAAATCAGCAGCAGCTATCAAATTGTGTGTGTGTGTGTGTGTGTGTGTGTGTGTGTGTGTGTGTGTGTGTGTGCTCAATATTCACTGCCTGGCAAAAAAAAAAAACAAAAAAAAAAAACAAAAAAAAGAGAGAGATGTCATTCAATCACCTTTAGCTTTGATTACAGAACACAATGTGGTTGCCAGTTTATGGGTGAAAATGATTCCTCGTGCTCCCAGAACCCCCACTCTTTCACAATTTGAGTCCTGTGCCATTTAAGAAAAACTCTCCTGATGCGATATCCTGGTCATTCAGTACACATTCAGGTTGTCAGCTGACTTTATATTTTATTGCCACATAACATTGCTAAGCCTAAACCTGACCAACTGTAGCAACCAGATCATAACACTGCCTCCAGAGGCTTGTACTGTGGGCACAATGCCTGATACGGGATAGGGGCAATCTGAACTCATCAGACCACGTGACCTTTCTCTGTTGCTCCAAAGGCCTCCAATTTTTTTCTCCTCCCTTTAAAAACTCAAGCCTTTTTTTTCTGATTAATCTCACTAAGAAGTGGTTGTCATCACATTGCATGTGTATGGAAATGCTCTTGCTTTCATCATTAAACATAGCTATGGTATTTACTGGTGATTTCTTCCCCCATGTGACTTCAAACCGTTTAACTGATCTCCATTCCTGTTTTTTCCCTGAACACATTTCTTCTGCAAAGTTGAAATTCCACAACATTTCTTCCAGGTTTTAATAATGTGCTGAAATGTTTTTAACTCAGTTCCAGCTATTTCAAATCTTCATTGTTTTTTTTTTTTTGCTTTGCTAGGTGCAGCCCAATAATTTGACCCTTCTAAAATGGTGACACTTTTTTGGCTAGACAGTGCATTGTCAAATTAAGTATGGATAAATGCTATTATAGAAAAAAGTATGGAAACATGATTTCCTTTGAAAAGTCAGTGGAAAAAGACATCAGATAAATCTGCCTCTTACTGTGCCGTTATCCCAACAATACAGAGTCATATGATGAACGATTAAGAATATCTGATGAATACCCTTAATTAAGACCAAGATCAATAATGATAAATTACTTATAATCAAAATGTAAAAAGAAATGACATCAAGAAAGCATGCTTTACCTCTTCATAAGAAATTTATACAAAGGATTAATTATATAACCTTTTTTTTTTTTCTTTCCAAGGCAACCTTTCTAACGAAGATTTTTTTTTTTTTTTTTTTTTTAAACAGTTTTACACAAAACAGGGCAGATAAACAGACTAAGTTTAATGGTGTCTTTATAGGCCCTTGGACTTTTCAAGGGCTCTTTAAGTTGTTGGCAGGGTGACCCATTCGGCCACGTTTGCTCCAACGGATTATGGAAATCAACTAGTAAAAGACGATACCCCTGTGGCAGACTGGAAGAAAAACCTGTTGACCATGTTTACAGAGAAGGTGTGTGATAATCCAGGACATGAAGAGATTTACTCTGTCCAAAAGAACGTCATGAAGAAAATTCACTTAATCCATTTTTTTTTCCTTTGCAAATGGTGACTGTAACGTTTACAGCCAAAATGTTGGACAGCAGCGAGTGCTCGTTATAAGCCACATGGTCTGGCTCCGAGAGCTGCTCAGAGTCACAGTTGTTATGGCTGTTGCGTGAGCGTTGGTGGTTTTGTGGTGAAGCTCAGCTGCACTCATTGCCTCTCTCACATCGCTGCAGCCTGACGCTGGTGTTATCTCACCTCACAAGCTCCATGAAGCTTATCGAGCCAATCTGCTCTTGGTGTACTGGAGAGGAGAGCGCATGATTATCAGTGCCTCTGATATTCAAAGATAAGTCCAGGCTCCTGTTTAAACACCAAGCCTAACTGGGGTCCGGGCTGCATATAGGAAACCTGACTTGGGGATTTTAATCAGCGAAATCAAGCTGTTTATTCATATAACGGTGAAGGTTGGTATAGAATAATAACCACATTAAGATCTAAATGGTGGAACAGCCAGTTATGTCAGTTAATTGAACTTAAATTTAATTGTGGCCTCATAGTGTGAACATTTACTGGTTCTGCAGTCACGTTTACAAAATAATGAACAGGTAGACCTAAAAGTTTCCAGCAATAATCATTTAAAAGTTGTTGTTTTTTTTACCCATGTACATAAATGTATTTAAATGCAGATGTGTCGGTACTACATTCACATTTAGGCATTTAGCAGACGCCCTTATCAAGAGCGACTTACATTTTTATCTCATTATACATCTGAGCAGTCGAGAGTTAAGGGCCTTGCCTAAGGGCCCAACAGTGGCGACTTGGTGGTTGTGGGGTTTGAACCTGGGACCTTTCGAACAGTAGTCCAATGTCTTAACCACTGAGCTACCCCTGACCCCAACATATTGAAAAAAAAAATTATAACTTGCCACTCTATTATAAAGTACAGTAGACAGATGTACAGATATAAAGTAAGATACTGTAGATAGATAGATAGATAGATAGATAGATAGATAGATAGATAGATAGATAGATAGATAGATAGATAGATAGATAGATAAAGATCTACAGCAATTTAAAACGTAGTTGTGTAAAAATAAAATAAAATTATGTCTGTTGAGATGGACTGCACTGCAGTCATAGATAAATTACCAAAGTTCATCGATATCTATATACAGATATCGATGAACTTTGGCAATTCATCTATGACTTTAAGACAGTCAGTTTCAACAAACTTTTGTACAACATGATGTTCCATATGCAAGGTAAAACACACACAGAGGCACGCTGTTTTAGGAAAATAAACACTGATGCAGAGGTGTGTTATGGCCTGGCAAAAACTATGCCTTCTAACCAATAGAAGTCTAGAATTCAAAACCTTACAGTACGAACAAGAAAAAGCCACAATAGCATCTTCAATATGTTTCTTTAACATTTTCCGTATTCACAATATACGTCACAAAACTTAAAATACCCGCACCCAATTAAGGCACAAGAAACAGCACATTGTATCCTCGTATAACTCAGTCCTATATGTAAAAGAAATGTAGGACGTGGTAAATGTAATGTTTCCTGTTAATGTCATATAGCGCTACTGATTAGATAAAAACTGAACTATGATCATTTTATGCAGTCATGATGCACTTTGAGAGTAGCTCTAGTGTTCTAGCATCGAAATAAGGTGTAGGACACACTTTACAACCAGACTTAAAAGCTTAAGTTCAACTGGTAAACAGGACCGACCTAAGATGACCTCTTGGTTGGATTGTATATGAAGAGGCCAAGAAAAACACTTCTTTTTTTTTTTTTTTCTTTTCTTTTTTTCTTTATGCACGAGCTTTCACCTGAATTATTGCCATTCTCTGCAAGCTGATTATTTTCTTATCAGGAGCTTACTGAAATATTCCACTAATCCGGTCTCTGTGATGTCATGGCAGCGCACACTCTGCTCTCTATAGCAAAATAAATCAAAAACCAAGTGCAGAGAGTCAAATATGTCGCAAAAAAAACAAAAAAAGCGACGATACTACCGAGAGAGAGCTGAGATTTAGCCCTGGCAGGAAACCGCGGGTGACTGCAAAACAAACAAACCCTTTCATTTTAGGTAATCCAGAGTCATATATCTTTCCCTGATTCCATCACATAACTCGCAAGGTCCATTCCAGCGGGCCGTCTCCTCGGCTCTCTCTTCATCTTGGACCCGATCCACGTCTCACCGATTTGACCAGAGCGCCGTGACATAACCCAGGGCATGGCTGAATAAATGGGCCACGCTAAATCCACGCAGTAAGCAAGCACTTATTTATACACACATATGCGTATACGGTCCCGTGCCATGTCTGGAAACGATTATAGCTAATTACGTTGACCTGTTTGTGCGAAATGAGCTTTCAAACAGAAAGATTTTTCACATTTGGAACTGGTGATGGCAGGGTCCCTGGCACAAGACGCTGGGAAATAATGTGTAATTACTCACAAGACCCGTCTCCCTGTGTGCCGCAAGCTGTCAGGAGTACAAGCCTGTAAATAGCCTTAGAAAACAAACACGGCCGTCTCTGTCGCACGACAAAAATCAACACTTGCATTCAAAAAGGAATCGAGTTAGGATTCGTGCCTTCACTTGATATTATGGCCAATAAGAGACGGAGAGATACGGCAATTAAATAAAAAGAAGCCTTTTAAACACCACAGCTGCTGCAAAGAACGCTCTTCTACAGAAGATGAGTTGAGAAAAATGGCAGGGTAAATATTAATCTAAGAAAGGACAAAATGAAAATGAGCTACTTGTACAGCTAGCAATAAACACTAATGTAACCTGCACTAAAACACAAAGTATGCTTAAAATATTTAAAGGAATTCTAACCAGTTTTACTTAACCAAGGCCTTTTTTTTTCCCCTAAACGCACGATACACCTTCAATACCACTCAAGCTCAATGAGTCAGCTCCTCATGATTCACTCGTGCTCCAACAACTTTTACATCACACACACTTCTCAACCATTTCCACTAAAAAAAATCATGTTTAAATGTCATAGAGAGTGACAAAACCTCAAGCTGGTCCTTATCTAATGAACACTTCTTTAATGGTTACAGTCAGCTCATCTACTTCCCCGTTCCCAGCCATAGCTTTGGAACAGGTCTGAAACCGAATCTTGGACAAATCTTGAACAATAACCATTGGGCATTCCATCAGATTATGTAAAATCTTAACTGAGTCAGTAAATGAAACCACTGAAACTAAGCATGTCGAAAAAAAGAAAGAAAAAAAAAAAATGCCATTCAGTCAGCAAGTGGCAGCTAGTCAAGCGCTTATGTAAGCAAATCATGAAGAGAATCGTTGTGAAAGAATTCTTGAAGGAAAAGGTAAACACGAGTAAGATGTCACTCCTTTGTATCGCATTTGTGAAATCCTACATAAACGCAAACGCGCCAAGCGCTCCCAAACCCGCGCGTCGGGATTTCCATCCCTCAGCGGCAGCACCCCCTCCAGCTATGCCGACGTGAAGCAGAGGCCAGCCGAGCGGCCAAAAGGTTACAGCGTGGAGGTCGGCCCAGGCCCTGCACACAGCCCTCATTTCCTGGGCTGGACACTCGGCCCCACTCATAAAGCTAATAAAGGCTCTGGTTGTGGTGGGAGGCTCGTCACTGGCCACGCGGTGGGGGTCAAAGGCTAGACTGCAGGCTGCTTCCCATTAGCCAGCGTTCTCCCCAGGTGTTGCTAATGGACCCGAGCAGCGCCTCTTCAGGAGCTCTCACGGCCACTAGAGCAGGCCTGGAAATGATCAGCACCCGAAGCCCGAGCTCTACCTCGAGCACAAGCAGATCACACACCATGCAAACGGGAACAAAATTAAGGGGTTCTGATGATCATGTGTATAAACTTTAGAGCATCTGATGACAAAGTATGGTCAGCGAAGCATCACCACAGAACCCATAAATGTTTAATTTACCTACAGATTTGAACGCCATAACCCATTATTAAACTTATTATATTTTAGCTTGTTTGTCTAAACTCTTGAATTTAAAAAGTGTTTAATCCAAACATAAGTAACTGAAAAACAAGTACATTAAAAACAGCAATAATAATAATAATAATAATAATAATAGTAATAATAATAAAGCTATATAGCTCCAATAAATAGACAAAATGTTCCTGAAATGAATTGGTCCCGTAAGGGTCTTTAAAATCTATTTTGGATTTTAAAGGGATCCACGGCTCCAAAATATTCAGAGCTCCAGCTGTAAACTGCAGAATTATGTTAAAGCGTACACCCTTTCTAAATGATTTACAGATCATTTCATTTTATTTGCAACGCTTCAAAGTCCTGTTAAAATCTACAGACCTTTTTTTCCCCTCAGTGTTTTGTCTATAAATTTTCTACATAAGTTAAAGTTAAAGAATTCATGTATTTGTTATAAATAAATACGAAGCGTCCCTGACCATTAGACATTTATATTTTATCAGGTTTTTTAATTAAAATTAAATGTTTAATATAATTAATTGTAAACATAACATAACAAATCAACAGAAAATCACTATAACCCCCCCCCCCACATTAGCCTTGTAATTTAAACTGTTATTAAACCTAAAACATTCTAGATTTAAAAACTACTAAGTTTTTAAATATACACATGAACACAAATGACAAATATAATTATATCTGGTTTCTATTCAACAAATCATTAACTCTTCAGCTGTAAAATAACAACTTTATGGTTTCCAAATTTCTTTCCTTTTCATTTCAATCTGAAGAACATCAATACTGACACGCTCCTTATTCCTCACTCCTTTGCTAAATGATAAAAATATTCATGTTTGCAGAACATCAATTTCATGTCGAGATGAGGAACTTGCATTTTTATAAGAGAGCGAGATACAAGGATAAATTGGTGATGTATTAATGCATTACCTTCACAGCTTGAAGTAACGGAAACTGACCTCTAACATAAAGATAAGAAATCAGCAGCCACCTTCGTAAATGATCTTCAACTGGCAGCTTCTTTAACCAGAGCTCCTTAATCAAGGAACTTACACATGCATATCTTCTATTTCTTCACTTCACTGACCAACAGTACTAATTGTATTGAGTCAGTGCATGCATCTTTCCTTGAATTAAAACAACGAGGTAAGTTAAAGACTGGAAAACACACCCCCACACCAGTCGAGATGAAGAACTGAGCAGGGACAGGGAGATGATGAATATTAGAACCCACTCACCTGTGCTGCTCCACAGCCTCGTTGTCAGGCAGTTCACCACCGCAAACGTTGCAGCGCTCGTTTTGCCCGCCGCGTCCGTCAGGCTTCATGCCAGCCGCTAGCTCGCCCAACTTGTTGAAGAACTCCCTCTGGATGAAGCTCTGTGGCAGGAGGCTGCCATAGGTGCTGAAGTCCATTGACATAGCTAGAGCTGGGGACATGTGCAGGGTCGAGGCCATGGAGGCAGGCATGGAGAGCAAGGCCTCACTCTTATGGTTGTGTGGCAGGCCATACAGAGAGACCAGATGTTTCTCAGTCATACCTGGCATAACTTCCAGCCCCATCTGGCTGACTTCAGTGGGGTGATCGACTCCCCCATCCTCACGGACATACTGTAACCCACGGGCGCTGGTGATTACGCTGCTTCTGGTGGGGGTACCAGGCCCATCACGGCTCTTATCGCCATCACTATTGCGGTCACCGTTGCTCGAGGTGCTGGACTCCATAGCTCTGGGGCTCTCACGACCATTAGCATCATCCACCTGCATCATTTCTGTCTTAATCTCTGTCATTATAGAGTGAGGGTTGCCCAGGAGGCTCTGCTCGCTGCCCAGACCATGTTGCATGCTGCTCTGCAAAAGAGATTGGCCAATGCTCATCAGGCTGTCCACTGCAGCTTTGGTTGGGCTCATTGTGGAGAGACCGAAGGAAGTGGAGACAGATGGGCTCTGATCTACTATGCCGGACAGTGCTAACGCTTGCTGGGCAGTGGACACATAGCCGCTATCATCCATGGAATGCTTCTTGGAGCCGGCAGTGCTCCTGCCATGCCTCCCTTTGTGCTCATCATCCTCCTCCGTACCACCGTCGTTCATGTTGACCTCCACATCATTCTCATCCGAAGATTGGATGGTCTCCAAAATCTTCAGGCATTGCTCCTCAAGATACTCTATCTCGAGTATCTCTGCTGCATACAGCAGGTCATCCAAGTCTTCCACTTTTGCTTGAAGCGTGGCAGTGTAAGCATACTCAAGAATCTGTTGGAAGGTCTTTGGCGAAAGAAAATCGAGGGTATAATGCTGGCTGTTGCGATGGAAAAGGATCTCAAACATCTTGCTGGTGCATGCCAGTACTGTCCGGTGAGCGTGGAACTCCTGGCTGTCCACCATGATGACCACATCACACAGCGTACCGGCCAGGCGCATCTGATTGGCCTTGTGCAGCAGCGCAGCGGGGTGGTTGGGGTTCTGGAGCTGTATCATACCCATTTTAGTCAGATCCATAACGTCTCCGTAACCCGCCAGGCCAATTCATGAGTCTCTCTCTCGTTCCACTCAGCAGTCTGTTCAGTTATCTTTGTAAACAAGATAAAGTGAGTCTAGAGAGAGAAGGACAGAACAAGAGAAGCCTCAGATAAATATAATCAGGAATGTGTATTACATGTTCTTCATTGATCCGAGTTACAATGTGCCAGACTGTTGTTTTGTAATTTAAAATTCTGTAAGCTTCACATATAACCTCCAATAACAGTTTTTAGTAAATCTCCGCTCTCAGCTGACCTTAATCTCAAAGCATCGGAGCAAAACCAAACTACTGTAAATTACTAGCAAACACAACAAAACCTTTGTGTTCCAGACTTAAAACAATGGTGCAAATCACCACCTATGCCTCTCAAAGAGCTAGTCAGCCCCGATGCGAAGCCTGAAAGTGTTGCATTAGCACTAGGAAACCCTGCCTGTAATCACGCTTTTGTTTTGGTGTTCGAAGCTTGCTTCACAAAGCCCATCAACAGCCGCCTGAAATGAAATGGCATCTTATTCAGTATTCGCATCACAGAGTGGGATAGGGAGCGGAGCACGGAGGGTGAGGCAAGCTGTTGCCAGGAACAGTTGGAACAGAGGATGTCACAAAAGCTCAGAGTCTGAGTGGCAACAACGCGCCCACCTAAAGCTGCTTTTTAAAATGTTAAAGCGTTAACGACTGCAGTGCAAAGAGCACAACACAAAGATGTTTTCTGAATGAATTAAGGATTGCTTTAGAGATAACACTCCGAATAAAACACCATGCGGATGGAGTGTCTGCTTTTGTCTTTTATTGTTTTTTTGAGGGGGGGTACGAGTTAAACATGTGTATGTGAAATAAATACAAGATCATTTTTATAATTGGTTCGGCATGGGTGTATTAAGTGAAATAATTAATACAAATGAGATGACTAAAGAAATAGTCACACCAATATGTATACATTATAAGGAAGTCAAACATTGCTGTTAAAACTAATGCATGTATAATTGTTATATATTATATACAGTATATATATGAGACACACCAGTTTTAACAGCTGCATGCTATACACAGTGTATATATAATATTTCAATGGCCAAGTCTTCCATTCATTCCAAATTACCTTTTAAGATTATAAAGCTGACAATAAATAAAAAAAATTCAATGCACTAAATATATTATTGGTAATATTATTTTGCAAGTTTTTATATGCAAACTGCTAATAATGTACGCACACACATTACATGATATTTCATATCCAGCCAAACTACACTGATTGGACACAAGGTGGAAATGTTCATAACTTCAATACAGTGTCATAAGCAGGAGTAAAGCCGCGTGCGCCGATGCGAAAAGCTGCAAAACCGCGTGCAAAAAGGTGACATACTGCAAATTAAATAAGCAAATAAACAATCGGACAAATAAATACACGCTCATGCTGTGTTTGGAGTAAATATCATTCATTGGTTTTACTGCACGTCTTCATAAAATCGCCATCAATGTCAGGGTGAAACAGCAATCAGTGCAGTCGCCTGAGCGCACGCTGGCGGTTCACCCCGTGCGCTCCAGAAAATGCATGCACGCGCATCAAACAACCAGCAAATAGTCATATCATAACCTTTGGAGTCGTACGAAACACGTGAGCCCAATATCTTAGCTTTTGTAATAGCAGCGAGCCTCCAAGGCGAATTAAAACCACGCATGCAGCAGCGGATCGATATTGGAGTTTACGGACGAGTTTACGCTCGCAGGTGATTCTGTTTAAAATGAAATGGCAGTGTTACGGCTGGAGCGCACTGTACGAAAATGACACCAAGTTATCCGGGATCAATCAATCAGTCAATCAATCAATCAATCAATCAAATCGGCATGGACGCACAGCATGCATGATCACGCAGAAAGGTCCACGCAGGTCTGCTCATGCCACCAAGACGCGGTTTTGTCCTGTATTTAAAAAAAATACATTAAAAAATAAATATTAAATGTTTTAGTCATTTGGACATGTGCATACAAGAATGAAGCCAGGATGAGCAGTGTGATCACGTATATTCCAAACAATGTCAACATTGCATCGGCGTGCACGGAGATGAGGAGCACCGACTGTAATATGCGTGATATGCATCAGGTGCTTCACTGACAGCAGTGCCACTTTTTACTCAGAGCAACTTCCTCGCCTGTTCTTCTCTCCGTTTCAACACGCTGTCGCTTTAAATGTAGCGAGCAAACAGGCGAGGAAGTTGAGCTCAAAGCGTGTTTTGTAAGCAAACACGTTACGTTTCGTCAATCACTGACGCCAACAACACTCCGACCTGCGCCGCTGCCCCCCCTAAAAATATATAAACACTCCAGCTTTCCGGTAAGCCGTGACCACGCCGATCCGCGGTGCTGGTCCCCTCCCGCCCTCCGGTTACTCACCTGCAGGTCGCTCGCACGCGCCGCTTCCGTACAGGGCTCTTTATTGAGGAGACTCGTGCATACAGAGCGCAGTTCACAGTACCCGCTCTCGCGCGCACTGACTCCCCTCCGCGTCCGCCTCAGCAAATCAACGGCGCGGTGACGTCAGCGGCCGCTCGCCTTCATTAAGCGCCGCGCGCACGAGCGCTGCGAAAGCGAGACACCTAGGGGGGCTGCAGGGGGGCTGCAGAAATCAGGCCGCAAAACCCGGGGTCACGTCCAGCAACTCGAATAATAATAATAATTGTCTTATTATCTGAAAACATCAAATATCATAGGATGGAAAAAAAAATAAAAGCATGACAGCATTTTGAAAATGAAATTATTAAAAAAGAAACTAAGAAAACAATATGCAAAGCATAAACATGTCAGGATACGTGTAAAGTTTTTGATATACAAAGTCATAACACAATGGAAATATTGCATGCAACAGTAACAGGAATAATAAAAGTAATGCATTATGTATTATAGCAATGTACTGTATTTGTAATATTTAAAAAAAAGAAATTAAATTTAAAATAATTTTTTTAATATTTGTTTTGCTTAATTATTAGTAAGGATATTTAAATCAATATGTTTGTTTTAAGGCTGACGTTTTTTTTTACTTTTAAACTCATTATACTTTATACCCATATATAACATGCAACATAATTATACTGTATGATTTTCCTCTTTACTCATTTTTCCCTTTTTCTTTCCGCTCTTGTTCACGCATTAAAATGAATAATGCAAATACAACCAATAATGAAAAATACAACTCAATTTTAAAGTACATTTTTTAAATATTACTTCACATTAATATGTACTATGTAGGTTACAAAACAAAATGAAAACACTGGAAAACATTTTTAATTATTAATATAGTTGTTGCTGTTGCTATTAAACTTTTTTAGCTTCAACAACACTGGTCAGTCTAGATGTATTTGACATCACATTACAGTCTTTCTATTTATTTTATTTATTTGTTTATTTATTTAAAGCCAGTTTTGGAAGAAATTAGACTTAAGATGGGCTTCATTCATACCATTAATTCATTCACCACAATCTGGCTACCTTACTTTAATAATTTTCTGCTTTTGCATGCTCTATAAATCCTGAGGCAACAATCTCTCCAACCTGTTACATTTCTCTCCTCTTCACCCACCTGTACAGCTCTCTGACAGGCTTGAAACTGAAATGAAAAGTTTGCAGTATTGTGTTTGTATCCAGCAGGCCTGATAAAGTGTTACCCAATTTCATGCCCATCTGCCTTAATCAGGGATAAAGAATAATGAAAAAAAAAATCATCACCATAATCTGCACATAATCCTTGTTACATCAGAGATGAACAAACCTTGAGGTAGAAGAGCAAAACGATAATTCTGTACTGTACGTGTCTCATTAGATCTCGGTGCATTCATGGTAGTTAAAACTCATCATGTTTAAAGCACATTGAGAGGCAGGGGATGCTGACAGATGCACACACTGATGTCTTTGTTAGTGTTTGACCACACCAATATAATGAGCTATTCGAGAGATGGGGAATTCTATTCGTTGCCAAGTTCAATACAAAGGTTCTTTAACTGTACAAGTAGACACGATGTTGATTCATAGCCAGGAGTTATATGGATTATTTAAAAAAAAAAAAAAAAACTTACTCTGTAAGAGCATAACTGGCATATCTGTTAAACTGTCATATCTGTTAAATATACAGTACATGAGGTATACATCTGCTGTCCTTAATTTGGTCCAATTTTGGTCCACATTTTGCTTTTGCTGTTCCTCACTTTTTTTTCTTTTTCTTTTTTTACACAATAGGCAGAAGAGGTAGCAGCCGTAACAGTTGACTTTTGAGCTCCTGCTCTGAATAGGCTCTTTTTACACTTATAATCTCAGTGGTGCCCTGGGACTTGGGCCCTGCCTCCATCACCTCTGACCTCTACCTCTGACCTTGGCTAGATTTCCTCCTGTACAAAACCCCCTTCTTTGTGACCAGTATACTATAATGCCTTTTCCAAGCCCTTAAGCACATACACTTAAAGCCCACCTTTAAAGTTATAAGATAATACACATTGTTTTCTGAAAACATCAAATCTCATATAGTGAAAAAAAGAATCTAAGGCATGACAGCAGTTTGAAAATTAAATATTGAATATTAAAAAGAAAGTCTGACTAAACTAAGACAACAATATGCAAATCCTCAAGATGTCAGGATATATGTAATATGTTTGGTATACAAAATCACAACACATTGAAAATAATGTTGTATTTCAGTTTGACTGATGCTTTAGCTTTTGGGATATGAACAATAAGCAGAGCTGAGCGTTGGTATGATAATCTCATGGAAATGTAAATCATTGCAAGCATTTGTGTTTTTCATGGTGATGAAAGTAATAAAGAAGTTTCACGCTGTCTAATAGACAAATGCTTTCATTACAGAACACAAATATTTCATTCAGTCAAAGCAACCTTTAACTAGGTTTATACCACAGTGCTGTTGAATTCTCTATACTAATTTATTCTGCTTGGTGTTGATAATGAATCGTTTTCTACAACAGCAGCTCTGACAGAAGCCCCAGCTATAATTCAAATCAGATGCCAATATTAATGAGCTTGTTGTAATGCCTTATTATATATACAGGCACAATTTACACAGGGAATTGTATGGTGGACACTCCACATACATGGATGGTAAAAAATTATATTTCTATTGTAAGGACTCATTTAGTTAGAATTTTTGGAAGGAGTTTCTTGCGCTAGTGGAGTGTTTTTAAAACTAAAAGGTAAAAATGTTTCTTTATGTTTTCTGACATAGAAAAGTCTTTCTTATTTCTCACTGGGCTTTTCCTTTTCACAGTAGCATGTCAACTTGCATCTTAATGATGCCAAGCAAGAGAAAAAAGGAGAGGCTGGTAAAGGAACGAGTCTTTATAGCTGCCAAACATGAAAACTCAATAATTTCAAGGACATTCCACAATATTAAATGTAAAGGAATTGATAAAAAGTGCAATATGCAGTGAAAAAAAATATTAATGTATTGACATATTTGAATTAAGGGCAGAATGAATAATAATAATAGAATAAAAATAGAATGAATCTAATGAATATAAATAATGGTAAAATAAGTTTATGTATACATTTACAGACTTAATTTATTATAGTTAAATAGATATTCAAACTATCCAAATGTGAAAGATGCATGAGGCTAAAATCACTTTTTTGAGAGTTGCTGTGTTTCTACAAAGCAAAATGCTTTTAGATATGAATTGAAATAAAATGCTTTTTATATATTAGAAAAATAAAGCATTTTGGTATGTTCACAAGTTATTTTCATAAGAAAATAATCCATTTTGGTGTTGCAGGGGTACATAAGCTTCATCACACAACTGACTGTTAATTGTTTTCTTATAACTGCAAATTCCCATGTGTTTTATTCCTTACATAATGTCTTTGCCCTGCCTATTTTATGTTTATGTTTAGAATCACAGCAAAGGGTGATTTTTAATGAAATTACAATACCCTTCGGAACTCTTAATCAAGCTCAGATTGGCCCACCCAACATGTGACATCTGAATGAAACCAGACCTTCTTTCCTCCTGCTCTGGAGAAGAAGAAGAAGAAAAATGGCCACCGTTCTCATTGTTAATGGGTTGAAATGGCAATGTTGACCGAACAGTTTTATTTACTGAGCACATGTTTACCTCTCTCTCTCTTTCTTTCTCTCTCTCTCTGCCTGTGCCTATTTGGTCAGATGCCAAGGTGATCTCCTGATCAATACAGATCTGGTATCAGCAAGCAGGAGAAAGAGAGAGAGAGGAGCTGCCTCATTAACCCTGCCGCTTCCAGGTAACGCAAGTCTCCTAATCAGAGGTAAGCTGATCCTACAATCGCAGAGCAGCACCTTGGACATTACAGGAGGCAAATACCAGTTACCAATTAAGGCTCTTATTAACCTGTGAGAGAGAGAAAATACATAATTATCCAGTAAGTCTAATTACACCTTTTAGCTCACCTTGTGAATATACAGCCTGCTATTAGACTTAATGTGTCATAATGTGTTTCAGAGCTGCTTGATGAGAGGAAAGGTTGGAAAGTTCTTTGTAAACCTGAATCAATGCGCTCCAGTCAGAGAGCGCTCGGAGGAATTCCAAAGCCTCTGCAGAAGGTGGAGGAGGTGGTGGAGGAGCTTGTGGTGGTGGTGGGGCAGGGCTATGTTAGTGATTGATGTGTCTGTATTTGTGCTTTGTTAGTTGTGTCCTTTTAATGGACTGCAGATGCGAACGGTCTTGGTGCAACAGCTAATTGCTCATGTTTAGAACTGGAAAATAAACTGGAAAGACACAGTGATGTTGAACAGACAAAGTTATTTAAACCATGTAAAGAAAGTGAACAAGTGGGTTTTGTTTACCAGGCTCTCTTTTTTCCATCTTACTTTATAAATCCCAAAAGATTTCCAGAGAAAGTGAGAGAAAAAAGAACAAAACGATCATCTTCAGCATTCCGCCATTACTACACTCTTTATCTAATCTTTAATCTAGCGTCCTTCCTCATCTGAGCCACAGAGCACTTAGGATCACAATGCACAGTTTACTGTAGAGATCACCTCAGTGTTTTCTCATTATTTGGTCATTAATCATTCAGATAAAGACCTTTCTTAAGACTTGATGTATTGCCTGAAATATTTGCATTTTAACAGATCATTTACCATTCACTGAAAGTTTGTTAAAGTTTATCAAGGTGCCTATATACATTAACAAAATGCCTAAAACAATGTTGTATTATTTTGTGATGTAACAGAAAGGCTACACAAACTTTTCTTTTTATTTTTGTAAAACAAAATTGTTACAAAATATTTTACAAAATATTGTAAAAACCTTAAAACCTTAAAACCCTAAAAAAGTACCATATTAAATGAAAATATTTTTAAATGATAGCACTTTACAGTAAATTATAGCATCCACATACCTGTATGTATAACTAAATCAATTATATCAAGAGATATAAGCTTTTATTTTTATATTTAAAAAATCAAGAGATTTTTTTTTATCTTTCCCTACACTCAAACTTTTGAGACTAAAACTGCTTTTCTTATAGAAATAAAAGAATACAGTTTATATGTACTGTATGCATTTTGTATTGAATAAAAGTTTTATGCATTAAACTTATGCAAAACTACGTGACATTTACTACAATTTTATAAACTCATTGTTTACATTTCTTTCTAAATAATGTGATATATTATTCAATACACTTTCAGTTTCTAAACTTTATTTTTTTTCTTCTAGAGCTACAGTCATAACAGAGGTTTACATCCTCCACATGTAACAGTTATACAATTTCTACTTAATAATTGAATGCTATCGCAATTTATACTTATTAATATTAAATACAGTATATAACTTTAAAGTGAGTTACATTATTATATACAAGCTATGCCTCATATCAGAATCCGGTACTAGTATGAATTCAGCATATACGTACTAAGAAATAAAACAAATTTAGACAATTGTGATGATTTAGATATGAAGTTTGCAGTGCTAAAGTAGAAGCTATAAGCTTCCTCATTTTTAAGCCCACAGTTCAAAAAAGCAAACATTTTTGGGCAATATACTAAATTAAGATAAAAAAGGAAGTTGTCTAAAATAATTTTGCTGAATTGTCTTTTTAATATGGCATGACAATTTCAAATGCAGCAGACTTTATTTAAAAAAAAAAATCTTGCAGGGCTCATGTACTTGATAAGGTTAAATTGTAGCAAACAAACAAACCAACCAACCATCATATTTAAATACAATGGAGAAATATAAAAGTATAAGAGTGACTCTTCTGCTCTCGACAGTTGCAAGGAATGGTTTTTGAGTTAATGTGGACTTCCTTTCAGCTGTACCATTATTCTGCTCTCAACTCTCTCATCAACAAGTCATTCGAACCTATAGAACTGGAAGGTTTTGTTATTTTACCCCATTCTGTGTAACTTAAAGAGAAGTTGTGTTTAGGGTTTCCTATATGTTATGTAGAACCAAAGTTACTTTTTTTTACATGAGTAAATACTGAAATATTAGAATAGTGTAAAAAAAAATTGTAGAACTATATTATTATTATTATTATTATTATTATTATTATAAATACTTATATTATTATCTAAACCAGGCTCTCAGGCACTAGCAGGAATGGCACCGTCAAAATCACAGATGCCTTATTTTTTTCCTATTCTGATGTTTGATTTTAAATTACCTGAAGGTCTTGACCAGTATGTCCATGAATTGATACCTTGCACTGCTGTGACAATTTAGGCATGAAGTTAAATTAGCAGACTTTACAGTTCAAATGCAAAACTAAAAAATCTAATTAAACTAACTAACTAACTAACTAACTAACTAACTAACTAACTAACTAACTAACTAACTAACTAAGTGACAAAAACATCCTCTTTGACAAAAAATCTCTGCCATAGTCAAAGTCATAGAGATCAGGTTTTCCCCCATTATGATGTTTGATGTCAAAATTAATTAAAGCTCCTCATCTGTACCTGCATGATTTTATACCTTGGCCTGCACCAAATGACATTGCAGACAGATTGGTGGCTCAAGACTTTTGCACATTATGTACAGTACTGTATAAAATGTTAGAGATACAAGTTCAGTACCTTACACAAAGTTTCTAGTGGAACAGCTGTTTCAGACAAAACTTTAGTTAATTAATTTTTTTTGATGGCCATTTCATACAATAATTAAATTGTATTAATTAATACTAAATCAAATTACTATTCTTCTACTAGTTTTACTATTTACTACTTTTACTATTACAAATAAGCCCTGCTGTGAGTAAAAGAGAGGTTAAGAGTTTTGTGATAGTGAAACTTGTTTGTATTACATATAATAATTTCTCTTTTTTTTTTTACTTTTAGCTTGAATTAACAAAACATTCTATAAAGCTCAGCTTTTTGGGATAAACTGTCCTCTCTTATGTATGTTTATATACAGTGCTGTGAAAAAGTATTTGTTTTCTGATTTTTTTTTTTTTTTGCATATTTGTTACACTTAAATGATGAGATCATTTAAATATTACTCATAACCTAAATAAATACAAAATGCATATGATGTAGAAAATGACCAAACTTACCTGACCCTATGTGAAATAGTAATTGCCAAATCATGAATGAACTGTAATTAACAATTTTACTTTACACACCCAGGCTTGATTACTGCCAGTTGAATCAAGAAATCACTTAAACAGACCTGTCTCACAAAGTCAAGCACGCTAAAAGATCTCAAAAAGCACCATATCATGCTATCTAAAGAAATTCACGAACAGATAAGAAACAAAGTAATGGAAATTCATTGTCCTGGAAAAAGTTACAAAGCCATTTCTAAGGCTTGGGACTCCAGCGAACCACGGCGAGAGCCATTATCCACAAATGGAGAAAACTTGGAACAGGGGCAAATCTTCCCAGGAGTGACTGGCCTACCAAAAAGAGCCGAGAACAACATCTATAGATTTGCAGGCCTCAATTGCTTCAGTTAAGGTCATGATTCAACAATAAGAAAAAGACTGGACATCCATAGAAGAGTTCCAATGAAGCAAAACCATTGCTGACCAAAATGAACACATTCTCATTTCACATTTGACAAAAAACTATTTGATTATGCCCAAAACTTTTGGGCAAATAATCTATGGACTGACAGAACGTTCCAAAACCTTTTGTAAAGTGTTGTTACATCTTGCACAAAACTAACAGCATTTCATAAAAAGAACATAATACCAACAGTCAAGTATGGTGGTGGTAGTGTGGTGTTCTAGGGCTGCTTTGCAGGTTCATGACCTGGACGACTTGTCATAATTGATGGAACCATGAATTTTGCACTTTTGGAAAAGAGAATGTCCAGCCATCAGTTTGTGACCTCAAGCTCAAGCCCACTTGGGTTATGCAGCAGGACAATGATCCGAAACACACCAACAAGCCCATCTCTAAATGGTGTGGCCTAGTCAAAGTCCAGACTTTCAGTATGCTAAGGCTGTGGCCTTAAATTCATGCTTGAAAACTCAGCGTTGCTGAGTTAAAACAATTCTGCAAAGAAGAGTGGACCAAAATTTATTTACAACAATGTGAAAGACGCAATGCTAGTTATTGCAAATGCTTGATTACAGTTGTTGGCACAACCAGTTATTAGGGTTAGGTGCAATTACTTTTTCACATAGGGCTAGGCAGGTTTGAACAGCCTTTTCCTTAATAAATGCTATCATCAATTAAAAACTGAATTTTGTATTTACTCGGGTTTGTTTGTGTAGCATGGAAAATAGTTCGATGATCTGAATCATTTAAGTGTGACACATATGCAACAAATACAAACAAAAAAAATCAGGAAGAGGCAAATTCTTTTTCACAGTACTGTAATTGTTGTCCCATTTTGCTGAGTAGTAGCAAATAGTTACTACAAGCAGGCTGTGTTGTACTGTATAGGTGCAGCTCCGGATAACAAGCTGCTGGGAGGTGCTGCATTGTTAAGATGCAGAAAAGGTCCTAAACTACAGAGAGCTCTAATGAATACTGGTGCTTTTAAAAAGCACTTTCCTGCAGTTTCCATTGGGTAGAAATTTTATAAACTCTCTTTTAGGCCTGAGTCAGCTTGGACAGACCATTGTCTCCGCCACTGAACGGCACCCAGACACTCAATACAGTTTAAACAAAGGCTATGATGATTAACAACAGGGCCGTCAAACAAACAGTGCTGAGTTAAACTTTCACTCCCAGAAACCCTTGGTTTAAAAAAATCCAACACTTTCTGACTTCAAATCAGACAGATGAAATACAGTCAGGGTGATAGCGCACTTCAAATATATCGCGAGCAGCTGTGTTTTATGTGCGAAAATCAGCACTCATATATACTTAAGGCAATAATATAAAATCCTAACGAGGACTTACTGACTCAGTGCCATGACCACCCTGAGACCAGTTTACAAACAGAGTAAACATATGTTTCATTTTTATAAAAACAGGACTTTTACTGTTTGCATTCTCACAGTGCGGAGATTTCTTTTGAAAACCTTTTCGGTTGCAGTACAAACAGCTAAATGATTTTAAACTACGGTTGATTATAGTAATATACTCGCTTGTATTTTTGCAAGAAAGTTTAAAACAAAATACTCTGTTTTCACTTAAATGCAACAGTTTGTTTAAAAAAAAAAAAAAAAAAAAAAAACTCAGTGTTCCCCATATACCAAATGTATGTCTGAAAATTATGTCTTTCGTTAGAAGCATAATGTAGTAAATAGTTTCAGGAACCTTACACCAATCAGCTATAGCATTAATACCACCACCTGGTCAACTGACCGACTTTATCCACCAACTATATACCATAAACTATACACTAGTGACAGGATCATGAGCATCCAAGGCTCACCCATGCCAAAAGCCACAGTAAAGCTAATGCAGTACAAAAAAAGTGGCTACAATGCTGGCCACAAAAGAAAGGCACCAGAACACCACAGCCTGCTGTGCACGGAGACCAACGGAGTAGGCAGAGAGCCCAAGACCACTTATCTGGCCTCCAAACTCCCTAGATCAAAATCCCATTAAGCACCCAAGGGAGGCACTGGAGAAACAAGTCAGATCCATAAAAACCCCACCCAGCAAACCCACAGCACCCAAAGGATCCACTGCCAAGGTCCTGGAGCCAGACACCACACCACACCGCCAGAGGCTCTGCGGAGCCACGCCTTAAAAGGTCCATCCTGGGACCAATGTTAATGGAAATAATGTTATGGATAATTTATTTCATGACGTTCAGTAATATCTAGTAGATTCACTGAGACGAAACAACTTCACACAACCCATAGATGGGCATAGAATTGGTAATTGACATGCTAGCATGTTTTTAGGAAGTTAAGAAGGAACCTGGAAAACCCAGAGAAGCACATACAGACCACATGAAACACATGAAAATTCATCCAGACAGTAACCCGAGCTCAGAATTAACAGGGATCCTAGTGCGTTAAGGTTTCACAGCACAAAGCCTGAGCTGGAATCTGACTATATTATAAGAATGAGGAAACGGGATTAGACAGTATATCCGGGTTTAATTGTTAGCGGTTGTTGGAGTAACTAGCTTGCTGGTGAGAAATTCAGACAGGCTAGTAAACAGGTTAGCCTCCCATGAAATGCCTAATACACAAAACTGTTAACATGTTTTTTAATAAGAAATAAGTCAACATTATAAGCATCATTAAAATGTCGTTACAATACTGGTGAAACCTTAAGTTAAAATACTAAATCAGTTTATGGCTAATTCACCAGAAATGTATAGCTAGGTCAAATTTTATATACTGTATATATTAACTGTGGTTATGTCTGTGTAAGCGAGAGAGAGAGAGAGAGAGAGAGAGAGAGAGGCTGCTATAATAGACATGTAGCTATACTCTAAGCTTACTGTATCACTCACTCACTCATTGTCTATACAGTTCACGGGAGCCTGGAGCCTCTCCTAGGAGACTAGGGCACGAGGCGTTGTACACCCAGGGCGAGGTGCCAATCTATCGCAGTGAACAAACTACGGGCAATTTGGGAACGCCAATTAGCCTAACTTGCATGTCTTTCAACTGTGGGAGGAAACCGGAGTACCTGAAGGAAACCCACCAAGCACAGGGAAGAACATGCAAACTCCGTTCACCTGAGGCGGGAGTCGCACCCGGATCCTGGTTGTGCAAGGTGACACTCCTAACCACTGTACTGCCAGCTTACTGTATTTACTTTGTATTTTATCATCATAACTCCAGGACAATCAGATTGATTCTGGAAGATGTTGTATGGAGGCATAATTAGCTATAATGAAGCCAAGGTCTAGGTAATTTTGGTAAATGGTTTGTGTCTTGTTTTCCCAAACATACACCTTTATACACATATATACTGTACATAGGTTTTACGGTAACCATCCGGTGCTCGTGGGAAAAACTGTTATAAACAAGTTCTCCATTTATTACTATTGATTTTTTTTTTTTTTTTTGCAAAAACGCTACAAACAAAATAATAAATATTTCAATTTTATAAAGTAAAACAACTAAATAAAATCACAGTCGACAGCATATTAATCATAGGAGCTCTATAAGAAGATTTGCAGTAATCTGTCATTTGCGTGTACATTAAATAAATTGTGAATTTTTTTGCAAAGGACTTTCCATACAATGTGCTTCTGTAATACTGTATGTACTTCAATCATTTTCATTTTTGCAAAACAAAAATGAAAGTAAGCTTCACGAGGATTGTGAAATGTGCACGTTTTGCAGACTGAAATCAACAGGCTTTCATAGCAAAATAACTCAACCACATGTGCTCATACAGTATGTGTAAAAGCAGAGACGTTTATGTATTGTGATATTTTTATTATCACATATTCCTACATGTGGACCTTGCTAAAATTTTGGTCCTTGGTTAGGAACTTGTCCTCCGTATGGGCTAATGAAATGTGCCTGAGAGTGCTTCCCTGTGAAACAGTAGGTGTGTAGGAGGGGTTCTGCGTCTCTGTGGAGATCCAAAGAGTCCCGCTGACCCAAGCTGGTGCACCTCTGCTGACCAGCGCATTACAGAGCACTACACAGCTGCCTTCCATTCAGCTAAAGAAAAGAACTGTTTTTTTCCTCGCTTCTCTCTCTCCCTCACTCTGTCTTCTTGTCTCTCAGTGTAAGACCCCAGCTGTCCCCAATGGAGCAGAATTCCAATCTTCCCTCCAAAAACTCACTCACTCTCTCTCTCTCGCGCTTACTCTTTCTCTGCCCCTGCCCCCATTGTCCATCCAGGAGCATAGTGCTTAACCACTGGACCGGGCGCAAACAACAAAGTAATCATATTACAGTGTCCCTGGGGAAAAAGGGACAGCTATCCGCAGGGAATCTCCTGCGGCTAATCCCTGCAAGAGCGCTGCTTTTCTTCTTTGGGGCCGAGGCTACCTTTTCACAGCAGCTCCGGAGGCGCAGTCCTTTAACTGCTCAAGGATATCGACTCTGCGGCTGTGCTCCCGCAGGCCCTGTAAATGCCACCGGCTGGGGACAGTGAGGGGGCTAACATTATATTGGCAATGTATTCAGTAGTTACACACACACACACACACACACACACACACACACAGAGACACACAGTGCGTGCATCATCTGCCTCTGCTTTTCTCATCTGTTCTGTTTTATTTCAGTCCTTTCATTACCTCACCTTCATTCCCTATTCCACCATACCTCATTTTTTTTCACTCCTTATGACCGCAGACAAGATTGCAGCTTTTTATTAATTATTAATACACCACGATAAATCACCTCTAATTAAACACGTTTGGCGGCCGGGCGAGTAGATTTACCACCCCAGATCCTCATCCAGCCACATTAATAGCAGCCCGGTGCACATGAATGATGCACTATAAACACAAGTCTCCATAGAGTCAATGCAGCAGCGGGGTCTCTCTAGAGAATGAATCACTCAGTAGTGTGTTTGAGTGTAAATAATCACAGTAATGCTTCTGTACATTTACACCCTTATGAATATTCTCGTCTTTTTAAAGTTCAGCATAGTAACCTTCCATTTCAGTCTCTCTCTGTATTTCATTTTAGAGGCAGTCGAGTTCATGCCCTCGTACTTTCATTTCAGAAGACAGAGTTATTTTCTTTACTAGAGAGTCTGGGATATTTTGTGAACGAAATGTTTTAAAGAACCATTTACTTTAAGAGAAATAGTTGATTGACAAGCATATGGCAAGCATAAAACCGGAGATGGCTGGTTAGATTCCCGGGTGATGCTGTAGCCTCTCGCAGCCGAGGGCCTAGAGAGAGCTGATTGACCGAGCTCTCTCAGCGGTTATGGGCGCCTGTGAGATCATGCAAGGGGAAGGATAGTACCGTCCGAGTGTGTTACACCACCACCAAGGAGAAGCTGTCGGCTGGCATCCTGTGATTCCGAGGAAACACATGATAGTCTTCGGCCCTCCCTGATTGACTGGTAGCAGTAGCCTTATGCTGGGAGCCCCCTTGTTTCATACACATTCACATTATATACAAACTTCCATAATTTCATTTGACTGTGATACGCTGCTTTGCGACAATGACAATTGTTAAAAGTGCTATACAAATAAAATAAAATAAAATTTTTAATTAAATCGGGGACAAATTGGATACGACTAAATTAGGGAGAACATCTGGGAAAAAAGTTCTGTGACTATAATGCAAAGAGAGTCGTATGCACAGGAGTGAAGAATGTGACAGCAAAAAAAAAAAAAGCCAGTTAAAAAATTTTAGCCCCTCCAAAGACCATACAAAATAACAGTTATTTAAAGAAACTGAAGAATTTCCAAAACTTATGAACTGCTCCTAGACATTCAGGGTATTCCTATGAGGACTCTATTAAAGCAGGTGCACTTAAAACTTAAAAAGCATTGAGCAAAATTAGCTGAAATGTATAGAGAGTGCTAGCATTGATGGCCATCTTTATCACTTTTCTGAATAAATTCACAAATCACTTAACAATGAACATTTCTCAATTTGGTTAGATTTTCAAATGGTAACGTTATAAAAAATTCTTTCAATAATTTCCTATTACAGTATGTGAGTATAATAAGATTATGAATCATATTTCATAACTCATTAACTCATTTCCGTTTGAAACCAACTTTACGTATTGGCAGACGATAATGATAATATAAAAAATAAGTGTAAGCAAACTTTATGGAAAGAAATGATCTGCCAATTTTATCTGCAAAAAAATTATCTGCCAATAGAATGAAGATTAAAATGAGCAAAATCCTATCACTTAAAACAAGATGTATAATCTTATATTTGATTAATACTAACCTCCTAATGAGAAATATTAGATTACTCAGTTAAACATATTTTCACTTCACTTATCATTTTTTGCCGTTCATGACTGACGTTGTTAAAATATTCAGAAACTTTTAATCTGACATGCTTATCTGACATTTGAGGTTACTTATAACCTTACAATCAATTGAGACACAATTCAACTTAATCAAGGGTTGAAGCTTTAGTTTAGTAGTACAAGCCGTCTCTAGGCTCCACGGGATTTAAAATAACAACCTTGTATTCACTGGCTAAGAATCCTAACCACAGAGTCAAATATTGTCTTAAATCCACACACAGAGAGGCCCAATCTAAGGAGTATATATATATATAGTAAATATCTAAAATGAATATTAAGAAGCTGATTTTTACTGAAATGGAATGATTCAAGCAGGCTGGCAGGATAAAGTACAGAAAGGTCGAGGTGCTCTCATTTAAGAGTTGCACCTGCAGAGCGGCAGATGAAAGACGCTAACAAAACCAGCAGCTGGGCTGATGTGTCAACAGCAAGGACGGATTTAAAAGGGAAAATCTGAAACTCTGGAAGCTTTTCTTCTCTAAGAAGGACAGTTCAAAAGAAATAAATCCTCGGATACATCTAGAAAGAGAGAAACTATTAGTAATGGGCCTATAAACATACTTATGAGTCGGAAACACTGACGTAAAGCTTTTACTATTCCAGATACACTGATATGACACTATATGCTAAATTCTGAAATCTGACTGGCCAGAAGGCTTTGATTCATTTTCTATAACAGCAGCTTCCACTAGTGATATTAATATATATCATTAATCATGAAAAAAATGCATTAATCATAACATTACATAAATCTTGATCTCAGTTTAGTGCAGGTTTCTGTACTCCATTGTCAGTGTATTATAAAAGGCAATGTTTGCAATAAAGGCCTTTGTTGATTCTTTGTAACATGATTAAAAAAAAATCCTATTAACTTCAAAAATGAGTAAAAACAGAGGCTAGTGAGGGTTATGCAGCTGCTGTGTTGTTTTTGGAAATAATCAACTTCATGGTGGTAAACGTAACCCCTGCATACCCTGGCGTTTTTTTTTTACATTTATTTTATTCCTTACTTAAGCATAAGATAAATAATAGACTCTTGAAAAAACTTGCAGCAGGAAACTAATAGCATCATCTATAATAGTTTACATGAAATAAGCAGATGCACAATAACATTGCACAACTATTGGCTCTGGTTGTACAAGCTGTAGCAAGAAAAAAAAATTATACAATGTTCTACTTCCTCTACGTGTCGATAAGTCAAGCCTGGTGTCGAAAACTTTCAACTGGAGCTAAATGCAATGCAAGTCTCTGCTTCTTTCTTTACATGACTCAGCTGAAAGTCTACACTTAGAACTTGCGGTTCATGTAACATTATTATTATCATTCACCTGCCGGAGTGGAATCTTATGGAACTGCAATGAATATACTCCTACAATGTTTATAGATTATCGCAAGCTATGCAAACTGCATCCTAAGTGACATCAGAAGGTCAGTGACACTTTACTGAAGAACTGAATGTTTTCAGGCAGATATTTAGAGAAAAAGTTCGGGGGTGAGACAGGCTCCTGTTATTTGTTGCCAACATTAGCTAGGCATGGCTGGACAAGCACACTTGTACTGTACTTATATTATACTTGTACTGTCTGATTATTTTATTTTATTTAATCTCATTCACTCTTTTTTCCCCACTGACAAAATCTTCTCATTACAAATCAAAAAGGAAATACCAACTCCATCTGCGGCACATGACTGTTTACTGTGGGGACTTTAGGTATACTAGAACCAAAACTAGATTCCAAATAACACACTGAGTGATGTAACAGCAGCATGATTTATAGTTGGGATGGAGATATGAAGCACAGTGTTCTTGGCTGGAATGTAAGCTGGCCTGAATTGTATTGATTCAGGACCAAAAACACAGAAACCACTGGAACTGCTTCTGTATAAAAAGTCAAGAGTTTAAAGCATGGGATACAGATCTTAGTTTTACAATAAAATATAGTAAAAAGGTCTCTTTTTTAGCCAACAACATAAAACGTTATTTTCATGTAATAGAAAAAACACGAGTAGGGCAGGATTATATATATTAGATTATATTAGATTATATATTTTGATTGTATAAAGCTGTTTTGCGACATAAAAGCGTTATACAAATAAAATTGAATTGAATATTATTCCTCTAATATTACAGCAATTCATCTACAAATGAATGATTTATAAATAAATGCCTCTCATTTCTGCATAATATCGGTTAGCCCTGTGGCCTTGCACCTCCAGAGTCAGGGTTTGAATCCCTCCTTGGGTCTGTATGCATGGAGTTTTTATGTTTTTCCCCATGCTTGGTGGGTTTCCTTTGGGCACCCCGGTTTCCTCCCACAGTGCAAAGACATGCAGATAAGGCGAATTTGCATTTCCAAATTGGCCATATTGTGTAAGTATAAGTGTGTGTATGCTTGAGCCATGCAGTAGACTGGGACCCTGTCCAGGGCGTAGCCTGCCTCCTGCCTCAAGCCCTAAAACTTGGGATAGGTTTCTGGCCCCCTGCAGATAAGCAGTATAAATAGTGAGTGTGTGAATGAGCGAGTAAGTAAATTATGTTGATTAAATAAATAAAACTTAAACAAATGTTTTACTTGCTGCAAAATAGCTAAAGATACAATGTAAAAAGTGATTTATGTAACGACCTCAGCAGCAACCTCATTTCCCCTCTCCTCTTTTTCAACCGCACCAGCAGCACCAATCACCGGTCTGATCATCTGTCATCATCTGCACCTGTTTCTCACTGATTCATGCCATAAGTCAGATTTTTTTTTTTTTTATACTTGAGTGATTCATAGGTCACTATGTGACTTAACAAACAAACACATTTCTCTGAAACTGGTCATTGGGACTGGACTGAAAACGAGAGCCAAAAAGTCATTCGAGGATTCTGGAGAACTATTTCTCAAGACTGCATTGAAAATATGAGAAAGTCTGGCTTTTTGAGTGAAATGAGTGGTAGTGATAGATAGATATATATATATATATATATAGATAAATAGATATATAGATAGATAGATAGATAAATAGATAGATAGATAGATAGATAGATAGATAGATAGATAGATAGATAGATAGATAGATAGATAGATAGATAGATAGTGTTGGGGTCATCAGCAACATCATAGGTCACTGTGGCCAACCATCAGTTAGTGATGACAACTTGAAAGGATGGATAGATGGATAGAACTGCAACGCATAGTTAGCATAGCAAAAGTCTTCTGTCCTGTCATTGTGGACAATGTAAAGGAATGGCTTTACCTGACTTTACAAAGCGCTTCAAGGAATCATCATCGTATCAAACACAGTTCTGTTATGTGGATTGTCCACCCTGTAAGTCCCTGTGAAAAGTACTAGCCTATAGGAGTGATAACGTGAGAGCGAGAGCATTAATTTAAACATGTGATTTTCCCATGCAGCCGAAATACTGTCAGAGCTTCTGTTATAGACGTTTAATCAACAGCCAATCAGAATCAAGAATAAAAAAAATCTATACTTTCTGCAAAGTTCTAATACATAAGTTGGGAAGATATTTGAATTATGTTATGAGGAGTGGCTCCTGGTGCATTATCTGAGTAAAAAATCCAAACAAGCCTGTGACTTCATCATGTGGTCACAGGTCAGGCCATTGTTATGTGTTGGGGGTTGGGACAACCAGCTTCGGGGGTTCTTCTGGTATGTGTTAGTTGTTACTGCAAGACAACAGTCGACAGAGCATGCACTATTGTCAATCCTGGTAAAGAAATGTGTTAAAGGGTAGTTTCATGGCTGCAATGTCATTAAGTGCTTTAGCGCTTTCTAAATGAAACTTTATTAAAATTCTTTCCAGCAGTGAATTTAAGAACATATATTAAAGTTAAATTAAGTTGTGTTAACCCATCTTAAGCAACAGTGCATCAACCCTGTTCTCTTAATTATGTAACATGTTGAAACAGGGTATAGACATCAGTCTGTAGTTAACCAATACATAAAATGTCATTAACTAGCACCTATGCTAAGGGCATGAGGACAGTGGCTAATAACTGTATATTAAAATATACTTCCAAAATGTAATTTTGGTAACAGGGATGTGCTCTCAATTGGACTTTTGCTATTTAAGTTTGCTATCAAAGGATCACAGAAAGGCAAATTAAAATATCATTACCCAAGTCATCCAAGAAATGGAAATTATGCAACTTCCTGTTGAAATGCAACTTGTTGAATGTTCCAAATATTTTACAGGGGTGAGGTAATGGTGACTCAGTAGTAGGCTTCTCAGCAGCAATGTGCAAGGGCCAGATTCCCTTCACAGCCAATGTCCCGACCCAAGTCACTGGTGTTGCAGGGCACCATTAGTGCCAGCCCCACCCCTGGATAAAAAGAGGGTAATATCAGATAGGGCATCTGATATAAAGCCTGTGCCAAATCAATTGTTCAGCTCACACATGACCCACTCAACCAGAGCTGCCATAAAAAGAAGAAAAACAGCAAGAATATTTGAATTATCCATCTAGGTTGTTTTGATTGACACTTTATATACCTGTAAATGTAATGTCAAAGGGGTCGTAATAGGTATCTCTATCATAGAATCACCCTTCTACATGCATAGCACTTGCTCATGACTTTAAACAGATGGTGTTTCCATTTCCAATGTAATTCCCTCCTCTGTAAATTCCTTAAAATCAACATCTTGAAAAGTTTAAGGCTGGAGCATCTAAACAGGAAATATCGAAAACAGCTCAACGAGTGAACACATGCCCAATGTTTGGACGAGGGAGAGAGTCACGTCCATAATTCGCACGACCAACATTACATAATCTACTTAGAGCCAAAGAGGACTTGGCCTTACACTGTGGCCCAATACTGCATAATCTAACCAGACACCACAGCTCCTTGACATGAATTCAGAGGACTTGACAGACAAATTTGTGGCATTTGAGGTCATTCTGGGACAGCACTTGTCTCTGGCTGTCCTTCCTGTGTATTTCATAACCAGGGAACAAACCTCAGCCACATAAAAGCCGCCAGATGTGGCCTAACTGCAGGCAAAAGAAAGCAGCACACTCACTGCCAGTTCCTATCATATTCCTGTCACCATACAGTCAAATTTCCACTCATCCGATGATTCAGCCAGTGTGTGTGTGTGTGTGTGTGTGTGTGTGTGAGTGCATACGAAGCCAATTCTTCACAAATCATAACTAGTAGGGATAATTTCTGCAGTCTGTTAAAAAAAAGTTTATATGGAAATTATTTAGTCTTGCTATCAGATATATATTATTACAAAATAAACAGCTGTCTGAGTTAGGTGGCAAGATGATGAGATGATGAAGGTCATGTGTGAAGTAACAAATTTCTCAAAAATAGCACTTTCCTGGCACCTAGTGGTAATATTTGAGTTGCATTTTTTTAAAAAAATGTCTGTTCAAGTCTGTTGCTCATCATCATCATCATCATCATCATCATCATCATCATCATAATAATAATAATAATAATAATAATAATTATTATTATTATTATTATTATTATTTCATTTTTGCATCCCAGCTAAATTTTATAAAAAATACACCACACCACTGATAATCCACATTCTGGTAACACTTTCCATTAATGTTCCCCTCAAAGTTAATATGAACAAACCATTAACAGCATTAAATAAATGAAATTAGGTAACATTAAGAAAGTAGGGTGGCAGGGTGGTGCAGCAGATATCGCTGATACCTCAGAGTGCCATGGTTGCCTGTTTGATCAGGTTACTCTCTATACTTTTCTACTATACTCTATACTGCCTTATTCTTCTGTGCATGTTCTCCTTGAGGAGTTCTTCTGGATCCTCTGGTTTCTTAATAGCTGCGATAATGCATCTGGTATTTTTACAGTTTCTGAGTTTAAGACCAGTTTGTGACCAGATTGTGAAAAGAGCTGAAAATATAATTAGGGTAGTCTCCATTCACTATCAACACCTTATACGATAAGCGCCGCATCTGCAAAGTCATAAGCATTGTTGATGACCTCCTCCGACCCCTCACATGAACAGCCATCTGGCAGAAGGTACAGGAACATCTGTACCACCATCACCAGGCTCTGCAACAGGTGCAGATTTCTCAAAGCTCTAACCTAGCACTGTACTTTAATGTTGCATTAAACACATTATATTTTATAGACCCATTATTGCTTCTCACATTGCTGTGATGGTCCTGCCAAGACTCCTGCTACATTTATTGCTGCTACACCATTTAGGAGTTTATTCAGTTCAGTTCAGTTCAATTCAATTCAATTTTATTTATATAGCGCTTTTAACAATGGTCTCAAAGCAGCTTCACAAAAATGAAAAGAAAATTTTAAAAGAAAATTTATGGAAGCGTGTATGTGTGAGAAAAATGTGTCTAGAGTCTATAATAATGAGCTTGTCCCTGATGAGCAAGCCAAGGGTAAAGGCAACAGAATTTTTCACTCTTTGTTATATTACAGCCATTTGCTAAAATCATATAAGTAAATTTTTTCCCTCATTAATGTTCACACAGCACCTCATATTCACAGAAAAACACAGAGTTGTTGACAGTTTTGCAGATTTATTAAAAAAGAAAAACTGAAATATCATATGGTCCTAAGTATTCAGACCCTTTGCTGTGACGCTCAGATATTTAACTTAGAAATGGTGTCCATTTTTTCTGATCATCCTTAAGATGGTTCTACACCTTCATTTGAGTCCAGCTGTGTTTGATTATACTGATTGGACCTGATTAGAAAAGCCACACACCTGTCTACTGTATATAAGACCTTACAGCTCACAATGCATGTCAGAGCAAATGAGAAT
>JAQQZT010000011.1:9848003-9861744 GCA_030068275.1 Clarias platycephalus | reverse complement strand
AGCATCACCCGGGGTTCGAACCAGCGATCTCCGGATGATAGGGCGAGCGCTTTACCACTGCGCCACTCGGAGGCCCACATTAACATTTATTAACAATTATTATTTACAGTACCGGTAAACTGGTGACAGGATATATGGGGACCAAAGGATAGCCTGTCAGAAAAGCCGATTCAGCACAAATCGGTGACAAAAGTCAAGGTTGGTTATGATATCACCATTACATTATAGCCTTCCTCACCCAAAGGCCTCCAAATTCCCCACATCCCAATCCGCTCGAGCACCCATGAAATGGAATGCACCGAAAAAACAATTCTGATCCATAGAGGCCCCCCTTCATAACCCATGGCACCCAAAGGATCTACTGCCAATGTACTGATGCTAGGATACCACAACACAGCCCCAGAGGCCCTGCTGAGCCACACTCTTATGGGCCAGAGCTGCCCCCATGACACAAGGGAAACCCAAAACGTAGGCGGTCCCATTGTTAATTTTCTTCTACGTTACAGCTGATTAGTGTATAATAACAACAACATAATTGTTAAAAACATGGCCTAGACGAAGTCCCATTCGAAATCAGTTGCCAAACTTTACTAGTAAGAAATGATAATGAGACCTTTTTGTTTAATCTTTAGATCAAACATACTGTATCAACTAGTCTGGCTCATTACGTGTAAGTTAACTAATGATGTGTCTTTGATAGTATGTCCCTACTGGTGTATATTTGTACAACATCTAACCTCATAGCTTCAGAGTCCCAACCTTAAGCTACTGTCTGTGCAGGATATTGCTTGGTCTTCCCATGTTATCATGGGTTTCCTCAGGGTTTTCCACTTACTTTCAACCTTCCTATACATGCTAGCAGATGAACTCAGGGGATGCATTTCACTATGAATGTGGTGGTTCTATGTCAAGAAACAATAGAGAGTTGTGATGAATCCCTGGAACACTAGGTGAACACCATGCAGGCCAATATCCGCACATACTTTCCCATTTAGGGGTAATTTCAAGTAGCCGGACGACCTGTCAGCATGTTTTGGAGGAAATCCTTGGAGACAGAAGAAGAATGTGCAAAAGTCTGCTCAAATAGTAACCCAAGGCCAGGAATGAACCCAAGGCTCTGGGGCTGTAAGGCGAGTGCTACAGTATGCTTTAAAATCCAGAGCTGTAATGAAATGACCAGGTAAAAATGAGGTTAAAGCTGTAACAGACTGTTGTACTATAGGTCAAATTATATTAATTAATTCCACCTACAGTTGCAGGTTGACTCCATATTTGAGCTGACCTCTTCAAAGAGTCAAGATGAAAAGATCTCAAAAACAAAGAATAGTTGAATTCTCGTCAGGGATCCATTTGTTCTATTAAATCCGTCCAGATTTTTGCTGTCTGTCACCTTGCTAAGGCCCAGAGCTAAAGCGGGCTCAAACCCTCATGTCATCGGAGGCAGGTGGTGAAGCCATACTACAGAGGAATCTCTTAGTATTCTCCCTTCCTGGGTCAGATGACTGAGCAGGGCTAAGAGGGAGGGGGATGAGCCGTGTGATGTACGCTGACTTGGGATGCACTTTGAGTGTCAGACGAAGCAAAATTCTCCATCTGAAGAAGATGAGAGAGTTTCTTGGGAGTCTGTGTTAAATATTTAAACACTTCTCAATCCGTAGCAGGGTCTCCCGGTAGCCCAACTCCTTTGTCCTTTAAAAGCATAATTTGGGTACTCAAACGGTACTCTAGTTCTGTGTGTGGCATGCAAATTAATTGCTTCTTGTTCTCACACGAACACAGTAAGCCTAGAGGTGTCGATGCCATCTCAATACACAGATCCTAGATTTATGGCACACAAGGTCATTTCCAGAATGTAGCAGTTTGTTTCGAAGATACAACCGGATATGTTTGGGGCCGTTTATTCCGGAAGCGCCATGCAAAAAACAACAAAGCCCCACGTTTATGTAAGCCGACACAGCAGGCACAGCCTGACAGTAGCAATAGCGGGAGCGCTGACGACGGATCACCTGAGGGAGCAGAGATGGTACCCCACCTCCCAATCACTTTCATTAAGACAAATCTCTTTCTCCATCAAGCTTTAGCATCGCCTCAATCACACTTCCACTCGGGACACATTAAGACCACATATTGACTTTTTACTGTGCCCGTCCGTCTGAGAGTGCCGTGGGCATGAGGGAAGCTAAACGAGGAGAAATGCTCCGATTTATTTATGGCAGGAGCTTCCTGTTTGCAGTCACCTCTCTCTCCGAGATAACAGAGGAATCAATTAGTTCGTCCCTGAAAACAAACCCCCCAAAAGGCAACCAATTTCACACTTTCATAATGGTGTTTGTGTTGAACGCCTGACACAAACGATCCAATTTTCACCAGTGGCACAGATACGTGATGCAGAAAAGCTCTGTTTATGAACACTGTACATCAGAGCACACAAGGACAGACAGTAATGCTGGATACGTAAGATTCCAAGATGTTTGTCCTGATTTTGCCAGGTGACAGGTGGTCCTGGGACTACATAGAATTTCCTGGGACTACTAGGGAGTATAATTTGTTAAAACAAACTTGATCACCATTTTTTTAAGAAGAAGAAAGACCTGATTTGCATTAAAAATATTGTTTTGACTTATGCAATATTTACAATGGCCTTGATACCCTTGACAGTAGTCAAGGGTATCTGTGAGTTTATACATACAGAAGAGGGCAGTGGTGAGAACATGAGACGTATTTCTGAGGAAAAACATATTGGCCTTGTTGTACGCTAGGGGCTAGCTGACTGATGAGTAGAAAATGGCCAGTAAACAAATTGGGGAGAACGTGGGGAAAACACACTAAAAATAATGTTATGCATGTTTTTACATCAAAGGCAAACAGGAAAATGAGGTTTTGGTGAGGTCACCTGAACAAGTTTGTGCTTCTTTTGTTTCATTTTCTTTTTGGCTCAGGTACTTATCAATTGGCAAAATGTGGACATACACTGTCTGGCCAAAAAAGAGATTTACTGCATGCAGTGTGGTGGCCAAGTCATGTGTGAAAATAATTCTCACTCTTTCCCAATTCAAACCTTGGAATATCAACGTGTCATCATGGAAGAAAGACTCCATAGATGTGATAACCTCAGTACATTCAGCTGATTTCAGTTCATTGCCACATAACGTTGCTGAGTCTAGACATGACTAATTGAAGCAATCATAACACTGCGTCTAGAAGCTTGTAGAGTGGGCACTATGCATGGCGGGTACATCGCTTCACGAACGTCTCATCTTAGGTTGATGCCCCTGGAATAGAAGCCTGAAACTTGTTTTTTCTCACAAACAAGTTGCTTTCTTATAGCCACATAGCTGTTTAGTCCCAATCCTGTAAGTTCTTGATACATCGTGTGCAATAAAATGCTTTTACATTCACTATTTAACATAGCTGTGAGCTCTACTGTTGTTTTTCTTTTTACGATGCAACTTTTCCAAGCATTTAAATTATCTTCGATTTTTTCCAAGCACATTTTTTTCTGTGAAGTTAATGGTTCAGCAATATCCTTCCAGGTTTTAATTATGTGCTTGACAGTCCTAAACCCAATTCCAGCTAGTTGAATATTTTCTTCTCTTGAAGCAGATCAATAATTTGACCCATTTGGCCAGGCAGTGTACAGCAAACGTACTCTCATAAGCGGTAAATGTTTCAGGCCCGGAGTTGCATTTCCTCATGAAACGCATTCGCATTTGGTGAAATGAGGGGATGCAGGTTGAGTGAGTGGAATGAAGGTTGAGGGAAAAGAGAGACTAACGCTAACAAAGAAGGCGAAAAGTGGTGACACACACACACATACACACAACTAAAGCCATACTCGTCCTGGATGGGCACATCTGATGCTCTGGTGGAGCTGGAATCATTGGCCTTATCAGCATCTGATGCGTGGTGGGCTCCTCCATCTACCTGCGAGACTGTAGCCGAATCTGTATTTTGGATGGCATCTGTAGCGTTTTTGGGTTCGGATGAAGTGGGAGTGGATTTGGGGATTTCTGTGGGCTGAGAAGCCTGGATGGAGGGACCATCGCTCAGGTCCACCAGTGGGGTGTCAGCAGGCGGGGAGCTGGGAGAGATTATGCTGGCTTTAGGGGCACAAGACAGAGAAGGGCCTGTGGATTTGGGGTCAGGTGCTGGGGCGGTGCTGGAGCTGAGGGTGGTGCTCTCACTAGCGGGACTGTCAGTGCCTGGCTCTGACTTAGTAGCTAAAGAGGGGAGCAAGTCCACTACTGTGGCAGTGGTGTCAGCAGCATGCCTGAGAGGACAGGGGGAGACGAAAAAGAGGGTGAGAAACAGTGACACAGAGAGAGGAGGGGGGGTTGGGAGAGAAAGATGGCCATATTGTCAGAAAAAAAAAAAGAGTGGGAGAGGAGCCGAAGCACACATATGCATACAGTGTAAGTGAGGGTGGGTGATATGGAAAAATCATATCACAATACTTAAAGACACTGTTACGATATGCAATATGCAATCATGTTACTTAGATTTGGAATAAAGTAACAGCAAGCACATAAAAATGGTGATGGCAGGGGTAGTCTCCAACGTCCTGAAACTTTAACATTTTTCCATTTTCCAGTTTCATGCACTAGTTGCAGATAATAAGAGTGGATTATGATGGCAAGAGTGTATCTAAACCAGAGTAGAAGCTGAGAGAGGTATGGGAAGACATCGATAAACGAGCCGCCATTGCTAGAGATTTGCATGGAAGCCATAAATACTAGCTTCGACCCTAAACGATGTGCGCTGAAATGCGCCAGCATTACAAATTTTTTGGAAAGTCCTGAAGCTTCTACACCATAAGCTAATGCATTAAGTTACAACTCCCATGTGGTTTAAGTATTTACACTGTGAATAAATATACCAGCTCAAAACATTTAGCTAAAATATTATTCATCTATGCTTGCACCTTGTCAAACACTCGACACTCATGTCTATAAACATGCGCAGATAAAACAGAGCGTAATTAAAGCACAGCATGGCGCATCAGTAATAAACACTACATGACCGGAAAGGCAAACACCAGAATAGGGAGCGCTCCTTCCCTGGAAGTGGGCAGACTAATCACACTAACAGCATGACCGCTCAGTATCTGAATCATGTGCCGCATTCTGAGCATAGCCCTTTCTCATTCAATGACCAGGTTTCACAAATAACTTTCCAGCAGGCAATGTATTAGCTTCCATTCAAAGCACTCTTCACGTTCACTATTCTGACATTGATGTCATTAGCTGCCTATTCTCATAAAGACACTTCTTTCAAAATAAGCCCTAATGCATGCCAAGGCTTAGTGACCCAGACCACCATTAACTCCACCTGAGAGCTCCTTTCCTTCCTTTCTGTGCATGAATTATTTCTTCTGTGCATAGCTCTGTGGGTGTGTTTGTGTATGCATGAGCACATGCATATGTCTAAGAGAGACTCACTCAGGGTCGGTAAGTGGAGTGGTCTCATTGGGTTCAGTGGGAATTCCTCCCTCGTGGTTGGGGGTGTGCTCTTCCTCGGTCCTCACTTCCACTATGGGCTCTTTAGACTCATCTTTCCTGTAAGAAGATAATGGACAAGAGATCAATATTCACCAGATCCAGTCCACTGTTATGACCTTAGCAATATATTAGTGACCTAAACAGCTTTACAGATTCTTGACAAATCAATACTGCAGTTTTTTTTCGTGTTGGAAAATGAATGATTGTCTGTGGATGAAACTTTAAAAAACTTGCTTTAAAAAACGTGCTGCATTTTCATGCACTAATGCCAAATGTGTAGGTGTTTATGTAAAATATTTGCGTTAGTATTTTATGGTGTTGGGAAAGAAGATTTAGATATGTATAAACACTAAACAGCATCTATAAATGGTTTGTTTAATCAAGCATAGTAATGTTCGAGAGTCAAGTTGTCAATTAGGACAGGACAAGCTTTGTTCACTCTTTTTTTTTTATTTGTCAGATGGCAAGTCATTAAATTTCAAATTGTTGAACCACAATCAATTCTACTGACCAGATAATATTCGCAGTAAAAGCTCCTGTATGTCATAGAAGATTTAAAAACCACAAATAGAAAACAATGATATAATTAAGCAATATCACAAAAGCGGGAGTGCTGTTGTACTGAATATCAGCACAGCTCATTTTTAGAAATGTAACTAACTCCAAAAACCATTTCACGTAGCTCAGGTAGGCCTGGCCAATTTCTTTACAGTATTGTTCTTCTATTTTTTTTTACATGCCAGAGGTTGTAATTGGCAGGAATTCCTTTAATACATGCCTTTATACTGGCTATAATACCACCCCGTGCTCAACTTACTGTATACAGAATTATACCACTTACAAGCCAATTTCACTGTAACAGTTAACTTGACTATAGTCATTTCATTTCTTTGACGTACAGTAAAGAGCACACATTATTCTTATTGTAGCCTGCATCACTGTGCCCTACCATTATTCTCATTCATACAGCCAGATAAGCTCCAATCAGGCCTGTTACCAGTTTTCTTACATAGCTGATGGAGATAATGATAAAAGTGGAGGTCTGATGGCAGTGCCTGCAGCACAGGTCGACAAAAACCTGAAACTTTGAGAAGCGAAGAAATTAAGAGCTCACGTGAAAGCTGCCTTGCCCTCTTCGATGTCCTTGCCCTTGGCATTGGGACCGGACTTGCCACAGAAGTTGACGGCGATGCACATGAGCAGGCCGCATTTGTTGATGAAGAAGCAGGTGACGTCCACCGCGACCAGCAGCAGGAGGAAGACCACAATTAGAATGCCCACGATGGCTCCTGTACCCAGGCCTGAACCGCTGTGCACTGGATCTTGAGAAGGACAGAGAAAGGTGTTAAGTGTGGGGATGTGAAACATTTTAATTCAATGCACAAAATTCTCTCTTTGATAAGGTCTAGTACCAGACTGTGTACATTCAGATTAGGATAACACATTAGCACAAGTAGTGATGCACCAAATAGTTTGCGACTTAGACAAAAAAAAACATGTCAGTTCTTTGCACCCAAGGTGACAATAGGAATTAAGCTGTTTCAGGGATGTTTAAAAATGTTAACTACAAACTACAAATCTATTAACTTTTTTCATTATTTTCCTATTTCTGCAGAGATAAGGGCAGTTATTGGTTTGTTATCAAATAAAAAATGTGACTCTACAATACAAAATCTGCACTTTAATGGAACAAACAGAAGGGATTTGGTTACACAATAGATATTTAAGGATGTATTGGATAATTTAGTTTTTTCCAAAAATGTTTTTCAAAGTCTCACTGGGGAAACATTCTGTTTTAGAGTTTCACACAAAACCTTTAGGTGTATCCCTGGAGGGACAACCATTGAAAGCACCTTTGAAAGCATTAAATACAAGAACTGTACTGGAAGTAATGCAACATTGCGAATACCTTTTTTATTAACTGACATCGGTCATTCAAATTGCACACATTGGTAGAGTAACTCTGGGAGAACATCAACTGCAACAAGGGGTATTTTCAAAGAGCATTCGAGAGTTGGGTACAACAGTGGTGCAAATGCATCGCTTGTGATGGAAACTCTGCTGAGCAGTACCTTTGTATACTGGAAGACTCACTCTACCAACATGCACAATAAAGAAAAAAAAATTATGCCTACTTTTGCATTACTTTCGGTACAGCCCGAGTAATGCGTTTCGAAACGCATTTAAGGTTATACAATTCTGATAATGTTTCCTGTCACCCATACACCACTTAATGCATTGTGAGTTATGCTTATATTGTTTTAAAGACCTAACCTCAAATCTGTCTTGTCTCAGTTTTAAAATATGAACTATACAGACTTACAGCATCAAGAAAAAAAAAAGAAAAAAAATAATTGCAGGAACAAAATATTTTTTTTGTTGTTGCTTTACAGGGAAACAGATATGAGTTTAGAAATACACTCATAATGAAACTCATCAACTCATGCTTTTACTATGCACATTCAGAAATTGACAAAGAGTGACTGGAGATTTATCGCACATTATCCTTTCTTCACTTCATTCTTAATTGTTGCTCTGTGTGACCTAACTGTGACTGATATCTTTAATAGTGCTTTAAAAGTACTGTATGCCCATGCTTGTTTGGTACATTTCTCTTCTCACCGACAGGCAATCATGCTTGATTTGTGTGGGGGTTATAGGGTATTCCATCGTACTTTACTATGTTTGATTTGAGCAGGTTATCAATAACCGGAGCAAAACAACAGAAACAGAAGGTTAAAGAATTCTGCATCATTACTCATTCAGCTGAACATATCTTGGGTGCATCTCTACGGGGGGGAAAGAAATCAATTATTCATTGCTCAAGGAGGAACAAACCAGAGACACACATAACACACACGCTTCCTGTGGCTAAATACAACAACTCAAATGTACAGGACAGAACTTCCTTAGAAAGAATGCACAATATTTATACAACGTAACTGAGGAAGCTGAAAACCGGATCATCCTGCACAAAACATCTGCACAGCATCCACTTTCAGAGGCAAAGGTTATTGCAGCCTGCGTCTCACGCTGAGCAAGAGTTTTACACGCAAACTGCGCTGGCATGAAATTGAGACTCTAATCTTGTTCATAATGGTTTAGAGTATTGCAACTTTGAAGCATAGTCATATAAAAATACATATTTATACTGTACACTGACTTTACAAACTAAGAAATTACACCATGGTATGAATGTCAATAGAAAAAAAAAAAAAAACCCTAATGATTAACAGGAAGAGCTGAAATAAATGTTTACACCATGGAAACAATCCACTACTACAAGACTTGAAAAGACCTTAAATGCACATAAGACTGAGTGAGTGAGTGGGTGGTGAAAGCAAAGCGAGAATATTTGCCTGTGGTCCAGGAGGTCATGAGTGCAATATGAGCTGTTAAGATCCTGTTAATGTTCTGCTACTGCCATTGTGCCCTTGAGTAAACTTCTAGCTATGCAGCACTCCGGGGGGAAATGGCCTGGCAACCCGGCATTTGTGCTCAGTGCAAAAATATAAGTTGTCCTTTATAACTTGAATACATCTACAGCAATTGCACCGTAGCACAAGCTTTCTGATTGGTCTGGAGGAAATAGAGATTGATTCACTACAGTATATCAGCAGCTCTGATAGTCGTCCCGGTCACAACGTTCATAAAATATGCTCCTTCTTATACATTATGTTAGTGTTAACGACTTACACAGAGACTTATATAACACACACTTCACATACACTGACAAACTACTGTATGTTCTTCCAGCAATGTTCTGGAAGGAGACCTTGACTGAACATTTTGGAAGGAGTCTCCAGTGTCAGTGCTTGTAGACTTTTTTTTAAATGATTTTTTCCTATCACTAACAAAGTATATTTTGTCTTAATATACTGTAAGAATGACAAAGAGGGGGCTAATAGATTCTAGCTGCTATGCTATAATTGAGAACATTGGTAGTACTGGCAAATGGCTGTGCTACAGTATAAGGATGTGTTTTATAGGAATATAGGAAACAATAACTGCACAAACCATCAGGCAACATCACCCAATTTCGACATTGGTTGACAGACTCATGTATTACTCAGTCATTCTCTACAGTGCTTATCCTGTTCAGGGGCATGGGAAGCCTGAAGAAGACTCGAGGTACACCCTGGATGGGGTGCCAAACCAGTGCAGGCCACAAATGAGCACACTCTTGCACACTCACTTCTATCACACTAGATTCTATCACAATTTGGATTTGGTCTGTGTGACATGCAAACTCCACACACACACACGCACACACACTTGGGGCAAGAGGCGAACCCTCAACCTTGGAGGTGTGAGTCCACAGTGCTAACCACTACGCCACTGCGCCGCTCCTGTCATGTTTTATTCCATATTTAATGGAATCTTTTAAGCAAAGTTTAATTTAATTAAACTCTATCTGGGATAAAGTATGACTTCCATTAGTGGCTTTACACTAAAAAAAAAAAAAGTATGACCCCTGAATGACACATAACTAATAATGTAAAAATGAAGTATAACACCAAAAGATTAAAACATCAGTATGCAATGTTTAAAGATGATTCAGCATTTCTAGAGACCATTGACAATGCTTACTTTCATGCCTCCACTTCTACAGTATTAAATCTGTCCTCTCCAACTTTACAGAAAAATATGATGTCCTTAAAATGAAATAGGGCCGAGGTTCTGTATCTGTGTTCAGTCATCTCTTTTCTGGGAAGAGTGGGAGGTCATTTCAGGGCCAGAAAAAGGCAAATGAAAACAATGTAATTTATAAGTAACAATATTATGAATAACAGTGTATGAATGTGTTTAAAAAATATGCTTAGTGTAGAAATATTGTCTAGACATATGCGATCTAGACATAATGTTACATACTGAAGCTTTAAATGTAGCAGATTAGACGAGAGCAGACAGTAGGCCTTGTAGGCTTGTTGATTAATAAGGATTATATCAGATTAGAGAAATGCTAAAAACTTGGCAAATGTAGCTAGAGAATAAACAATTTGCAAGTATTTTAAAAGAAGAAATAGTCAAAAGCACAAATGTCAGATAAAAAGGAACATTTCTTCTCAAAGGTACAATGCAAATCTATTCTTAAATGTAATCCTGAGGATCTCCACTTACAGTATGACCTGTGAATAACTTAAAAATGCACACTACCATTCTTTTGGTCTTGTAATTAAAGGCTAGAAAGACAAACGACAGGGTTTTGTGCGTTGAATTTTAAAAAAGGAATTCAGTAAACTGAAACGCTCTGTTAATTGAGCCATATAGATGACCGGAGAACCTGAGCAGACCAAAGTAGTAGGCAAAGTAAGAAAACGGTACAAATGAAACAAAAATGTTATGTTAAATCAGTCCTCTGACTGATTTAATACTAATTGGCAGCATTCACCACTTCTTTCACCCAGAACAGTCTGTTCTGTGAAGCCCCGTTATCTTTCTCCAGCATGTGCTTTCCCGTCAGTCATCGCAGCCAGGTTCGACGCGTTTCAGGATTGAGAGCCTGGGCTATATGGTATACGTCTGATTGGATAGCAGAGCCGAACATAAACAGCTCTTTCAAGTTGACTTATTATTGCATTCTTAGATTAGGTTAGAAAACATTATTTCTGCAACTTCTTAATATACAAGCCTGTGCTTTGCACATAAATAAAGATTTCACCCGAACACTTCTCGGCAGGCATCGTTCAAGCTCAGTCTCGATGTCGTACTGGCTGGTAATTAATTATCGTCTATCATTCTATCAGGGTACAAACTAAAAAACTAAAATATATCTAATAAAATGTGCCCTTATTATAGCCTTATAAATGAAGTAAACACATTTAAATGTGTCAAGAGGTCATGAATTATTGATGCGTTCAAAGCAGAGTTAAGGCAGAAATGGATGCGCGAGAAGGCAAGGGAATTTTCACAACGAAAATTCACAATTGCATCAGTTATGAGGACATTGAAAGCTCCTCCTGTTACGCACCTGTCGGAAGCGCCTCCCCGATCATACATTCTAGGAAAAAATGGTTCCACCTAAATGTTTTTTAACACCCCTAAATACATTTCTTAAACAATAACTATTCTTTGAACCTACTTTCTAAGAAAAAGAAGGTTCTGTTTTTTTTTTAAATGTATTGCTGGGAAATACTTCATACTGAACCTCCAAAGATTCCGACAGAGGGACAACCAAAGATTCTGTATGGGTTCTTCTAGATTTCAGCTTTTTTCCACTCAGTGTGAAATAATACAAAGTGTGATCTTGTGCCATAAAGAGATTTTTTTTCTTGTTGATACTCTTGAAGGAATTAGTACAGGTTCCATGGAAAACCTTTCAAACAGTCATAGATGCTAAACAATGTGGATGGGAATTACCAGGTGGATATTACTTTTTTAGAAAAACATTTGCACACAGGATTCTATACTACTTGCCAATGTACGAACAGTTTAGAGCACACCCCTGTAGGAAATGCAGCCTCATTACAGCCTCAAATACATAAAAGCATATATGTATTTCAAATTCAACTTATTAGAGTTACAGTACGATACATGAATTGCCACAAACAAAAAATCACAATACATCATTAAATCAATTTTCTTCCCCATCACTACTAAACAATGCAGCTGTAAATCATAGATAGACTGTTAGCTTTTTGGCCATTGTGTTTTTCAATTAAATTAAATTCAGTAGCATTAAAGTTTATTGATTAGGGCAATGGTGGCTCAGTGGTAGGTGTTTCACCCGCCATGCAGAAGGCCCAGGGTCGATCCCCAGCCACTGGATGCAGTGCCGGTCCATGCGTCAGGAAGGGCATCCAGCATAAAACCTGTGCCAAGCTTGTATGTGTGGACCAGATGGTCCGCTGTCGTGACCCCTTGACGGGAGCATCCGAAAGACCAGCAACAAAGCAGCTATATTTCTTACAGATTAAAAGCTATTTTAACCACAACTAAAAATATCTAGTGCACATTAAACTTCTGTGTAATTTGTGTTATTGATTGTTTAAACATCATGTCTTGCACAAAGCAATAATCTTTTGCAGCACACAACAGTACAATAGGTGGCAGTAATGCACCAACCGCCCAAAAACTTAAAAGAAGAGAACGAAGTAATAATCTCGCAAAATGAGGATGCTTTGCAAGAATTTATGGAAAAGGCCGAGCAGTTTTTACTTTCCCCAAAAGCTGTGGTGTATTTTAACAGAAACCATAACATTTAGACCATTAAACGTTGGTAATTTTACCTAAATAATTAAATCGACCTACAAAGGATTGATTAAACTACATAATCAATTTAATTGCCCAGATCTAATAACCAAGAAAATTAAATTATAACAGATTAGGAATTTACATTGGCATTCTATATTAAAATATTTGTATCAGATTTCCTTTTTCACTTTCAAATGGGTCTTTATGTACTGTAAGATTTCTTTTATTTGAATCAGTCAAAGAAGTCTCTGTGAAACCCCAATCCTTTTACCTGGTAAAAAAAACCAAACCAAAAAAACAACAACAAAAGCTTAAATCTAGAAATCTAGATCTTTATTAAGTTTATCCTTTTAGGGATCACTTATAAATGTTAAAAACCCTACAACAATAGGTATGCTTTTTTTTTTAGAAAGATTTTCAAGTGGAATGCATTTAAAAAGCTTAATATCACTTCACTGATTCAAAGAAGTGTTACAGAAACTAAGTCCAGTTTTTCTCCTAGTATAATGATCCAATCACAGGCAGACAGCTAAGACATTCACTGTAGGCATTCACACCTGCATTAGTGACCACTTGAACTTGGATTTCATACAAAACCAAGGAATGAAGAAAATTCAAGTCTTCAGCTTGAGTTCCAAACAGTCTTGCAATAATTATGTACAGCTAGGGCAATGAAGCATTCGATAACATGCTCTTTGATTGCAGTCTGAGATGTGTTCTGTGATCTGAAATACACTACAAAAGAGGGTTCCTGGGCCGCCTTTGAATTTGGTTTGGGTGATTGGCTCACAATACGTCTTCAAGATGCATTTGATGCTATTAAAAGCGATACTTACTGTAGCACTCTCCACTTACAATCCAAGAGGTGAGCTGACAAACTGTGTGTTTATACTGTATATATACTGTACCACCATCCCCAAAATGGAAAAAAAATCATTACAGGGTAAATGCAGAAAAGCTTTGAATTTATTTTCAATGATGCTTCTCCCTGGGGACAAGTGGACCCAAACCATACCAGCAAGATAAATACTGTATATTCCTCATATATA
>JAQQZT010000011.1:9810524-9847941 GCA_030068275.1 Clarias platycephalus | reverse complement strand
ATATATTTTAGAAAAAAGGGTTTCTTGAAAATTTGGACATGTGAGGGGATTTCGCTTTCTAATGGGATCCAACCATTATTTAACCAGGTTGCATTAACATAAGGACACTTTAAGGTGCCAAGTTTAATCATAGTCCAGCTTTTAGGGACTCTAATTTAGGTTACCTACACTGTGTTGCTTGTTCTCGATTTCACAATTCTATGAGTTTCCAAAGTCTTCTTCAGTGTGTGAGAAAGTACAACGCTGGGATCATCACTTCTACAACCCTCAACAGCGTCTTAAATCTAAGAACTGTTCACTCACTCGGACAGCTATACTAGACTGCCGCTCACGCTCCCTCTCTCCGTTTGTATGTCTGCCAGTGTTTTTCTCCATCTCTGATTCCAGCTGTGTTTTGGAGAGCACATCTGGCTGGAGAAAGTGGGAGACATGACTGGCAGCTTTAATCTACTGCCCAGCTCGAGAGGGTTCAGGGCTCTTTGAGGGCCTTACATTTGTTTTCCTCTGCTCTGGGCCACATTTTAAGTGCAGCAATAAATCACATCACACGTTCCAAGAACAAAGGCTGGCTCTGAGCTCTTCAACGCCAAAGCCCCTGCCTGTCGAGTCAGCATCATGTCCAGAATGTCCTATAGGTCTCTCACCTGTCTCCAAAGAGTCTCACTGCAGGGATGACAAATTGAATATGAAACACTATCAGGAACATGCACGGAAATGTATCAGGCTGTTTAAAATGTTTCTCTTGGGTATGGGGTATCTTCAAATATGATACATTTGCATTTAAAAAGGAAATGAATATGGAATGAACTCATGATTGTAAGCTCGAAGCTTCTTTTCTCTCGTGCCAGGACAGAATCCCGGGTATGTTTTCGGAGTGTAAAGTTAATCTGTATTTAATAGCACATTTTAGCAGTAATATCTAATGAGATAGACTATGTAATGTAATTTCTTTTGCAGAATAATTACTGTGAGTTGTCTAAGGCATATTTTTGTAGTGTATTAAATATTAAAATAACCCAATGAATACACATTTAATGGCACAAACTGCTTCATTATATCCTTGTATAAGCAGAAAAACTAAAGTTTAACAACAGAAACAGCTACATAGAAAACCCAGATAAGTTAATTAGACATTCTGCTTCAAGTCACAGATTTTCCAAATTTCCCTAATGATTTAGTTTTAATGTTTTTTTTTTTAACCTATTGTGTTTACTACATAAGTACTAATGAATCTACTGTGCTAATTGCTTAAAGTAGCACGCTCTAGAACTGATGGTCAAAATAAGTGAATATCACACATAGAAGATATTTAGCTACAGTGAATTTCAGTCTCTCTTGTGTGTATCCCAGGCCCACGTTTCAGTTTCTGCATACTATAACAGTAAAAGCATGGTCATAGAATGGAAACCATTTTCAGTGAACATTTTTTTAAATCGCTGAAGATTAAAAAATTCGATAAGTCCTTGTTTTTAGACAATGTTCAACAAGTGGCCCATATGGTCGTGTGTCATTGCAAAATAAAAAAAAACACACACTCTTTTTAAATCATGCTATTAGTAAAATGTTAAAGTCATATATTCTATTCATTTTTCCCCATATGAATGTGGTAGGATATGCTCAATCCTACATACTGTAGTCTAGTACTACTGTATGTAATCATGGAAAGGAAGGGAAAATGATTAGTCTAAATGTTAGTATCTAAAAAGTTAATACATTTACAGAATTTGGCAGACGCCCTTATCCGGAGCAACTTAAATTTGATCTCATTATACATCTGAGCAGGTGACGATTAAAGGTGCCCAACCGTGGTAGCGGCAGGGTTTGAACCTGGGACCTTCTGGTCAGCAGTACATTGCTTTAGCCCTTGAGCTACCCCTGCCCTATCAGTGCCCTACAGTGAGATAATAACCTAATCACTTCTGATGTCTAGAGTTAGTGTTGTAAAAAGGTAGGCCTCTAGATAATTAGCCTCTGGTTAATTAGCCTATACACGCCATGGTGCCATCAACGAGTCAGCAGTTAAATGCAAGGACACCAAAACAATTGACTGTTGTTTAAAATTGAAAAATGTGTTTCTCCCCTCTCTGTCTGTGATAATGATAATTATAATGAACCTCATTAGGAGACATAATGCTTGCTTACTTGTTTTCCTGATTTAACTAGGCGTCCTTGTAAATTGTTAAATCTCAAATAAACCCCGGTGTGTTCTTAAAAAGTTTATAAGCAACAATCCAATCAATTCCAATCAATCATTTAAAAAAAAAGTAATAAATAAATAAATAAATAACCAACCTCCTGCCTAACAGATAGGAAAAGACCCAACAGGGTGATTGGCAAGTGTTTTCAAGAATCATGGTAGTTAATTTTCACAATTTTATTATTATTATTATTAGACTCAGGAAGAAAATGTCACTCGAGACCGTTTGAAAGACTCCAGTTCCCAACGCCATATGCGACTCATGGACTGTTACATTGCAAGACATTTTGACATGAGTAATTTGACAATTGATGCCCTCCCTGGAAGAGAAAAACAAAAGGCTTTTCAAACAACCTAATGCTTTTTTTGGAACGCCAGCCTCGGTTAATGACAGACAGTTGGCCAACAGGGAATAATGTAGCAAGTGTCACAAATGTTCTTTTATTATAAGTGTTACAGAAATTCACACAAACGCCTATGGGTGTCGTGTTTGCTTTTCAGACAAGGAATGGGGTGCTCTAAAAAATGTCATTAAGAGAGAGAGAAAAAAAAAAAAGCTCTAAAGAATAAAGCAGTTTACATGATGATGGATGATGATGAGAAACCACCAGTACAGCAGAACACACCTGCCTTTCATAGCTGAAGGCTCTGTGAACCAACAATCAGCACCATGGCAGTGTGGACGAAGCACACTACGTACACACCATATTATGATCCGATGTATTATGAACTCCAACTAGACTCGAGATCCCATAGTGCTTCTTTCAACTGATCCAGCTCACATTACATTCTTCATTAAAAATACACTTATCTTATTTGTTTTCTTAAACCCTATAATGATTACTGCATGAAAAACACACCGGTACTGTATGTAGTTACAAACCGTATTACAGAGTAGAATCAATTCACACTTCGGACATTGGTAGCATGTTTCGAATATGTTATTATTTCTTTTTTTTTACCTCAAGGAAGAAGCAAAGAAGAAGAAGAAAAGTAAATAAAAAAAATAATGCAGAACAAGAAGCACACCTTCATTTTTTTGTTTTAGAATTATCTAAAATTATGTACATTTTTTCACAAAAAAACAAAAAAAAACAAACACATTTGTTTTATATTAACACACAAATCTGACCTCTTGAAAGCAACCTTCCGTTATGAGCCCTATGATCAAACTAATAGATCTAAGAAGATGAAGGAATAAGAAACTAAATAGAAATGCATGTGATCAAAGCAGGACTTGTATAAAATCCCTTGGTTGAAGATGCCCTCACAGTGATTGTACACTAACAGCATCACCAAGAGAAGCCTGGAGATGTTCTTGGTAGGCACAAGATGTTCTTCAGTGCTTCGGAAAGTTCATTAAAAAAAAAACAGATGGTGCCTAATTTTGACATAAAAATTGATGAGAATAAAGAACAGAGAGTGTAAAAACAATCAGAATAAAATAAAAATTCAGACAGAATGATGCAAGTATTGAGTACTCAGCTTAACCCCGTTAACATGTGACTGACATTTCTTCCTTTTTTTAGTGTTGTTCTTGTTTAAGCTTGCAGTAGGATCAGAAGATCAGAGGATCAGAAGGTTGGAGGTTGGACAGTGGAGCAGGCCAAGTGGAGGCAAGCACTCCTTTCTTCAGTTGAGCTCCAGTTTATGAGAGCAAGAACACAGTCAGCATGGGGAGCATGAGAGTGACCAGAGTGTACGTGACACAGGAGCAGCCAAGGGTAGCTGAGGTAGGCAACACCAGAGCCACGACCACCACACCATGAACACAGCGGCAGGAGACCAGAGCGACAGTGCACACCACCAAAAAAAAGTTTCCAAAAGAGAGGGGAAAAAAAAGAAAAAAAAGAAATCAAAAGCCGGAGTGTTTTTGCGTATGAAAATGTGATGGTCCAGCAGTGTCCGAGTGAGTTCACGGATAGAGACAGAACAAGGGAGGGAAGGAAATGGGAAAAAAGGGAGAGAAAAGAGAAAGAGACAGAGAATACGTCAAATACAGAAACATAAACTTGAAAGATAACTACAGATTAGAAAAGAATATTAAAGCAAGTTAATACGAGCAAATAAATAAAAACAGCATGTTAATAGCGTGGAATAACAGGGGCAGCATAGCAAACCATGGGTAGAGGACATACTGAGATGGTAAACGATTAAGGGACTGGGTAATGACGAGTGAGTTAAGCAACATTAAGCAACTTCCCTGGTATTAAACATAATGAATCATAATGAAATATTCTGTGAATGAATTTGAACCTTGATTCATTGAATACATTTACACATACTGTAATAAGTATGAATGTAGAAAACCACATTATGCTTTCTCCTGTTGAACTGTTTACACCAGGGAAGGTTGCAGTCGAACAAAAAAACAAAAAAAAACAAAAACAAAGTATAAACAGGCAGTGATGCAACATGGTGTAAATGGTTTGTTGGATGACTGACTGAGCATTCCGCTGTTTGCTAAAACTGAGCAATGTTAGCGGCCAGTGCCATAGAACTGCCTCACCACCCCTGGTCAGCTGTATCTGGGGAGATTTGGATAGCTGAATAAAAATGTATAATGTTCTTGCCTCACTATTACATTTTCCACCAAATTACTTAGATTTTGCCTTGCATTATGTCTCTCATCCACGAACAAGCCAGGTATTATGTGGTTTCCGATATCTCAGTCTGAGGTTCACATTACAAGCTACTTTGCTTTTGTACTTTTTTTTTTTGTTGGTCAGATCGGGTTTGGTTGCAATTTCAGGAAAAGCAGTGGCAAGCAGTTAGTCAGCTGTATGTGTTGAGGCCCAGAAAAATGAAGCAAGTCTCAGTTTAGCTGGTTTAGTAGCTATTGCTAGCAATGCTATGAAATCCCTGTGCAGAGTCGCATGGATTCTGATGTGACCGTTTTCATTCAAAGTCGATCTAGCAACACATTTAAAAGTGATAAAAAATATATTTATATTAACAATATATTGTAAACATATAGCCATAGTAACTGGTGAAATCTTCTTTCCTTACCGCTTCCGCTAAAAGCTTTAGCATCTTAAAACTTCAATGTGATTGACCTTTCGCGTTTTGTTATGACAGGACAATGAATTTCTGAACACAATATGATTTTGTGTTTCTAACAGGACAGAAATGTTATGTGATATTTTCAATATCAACGAAATGACCTTATTTTGTGAAAACAAAGTCTTGGTCATGTCTCATAATAAAATGTACCAGACTCTCAAGAAAAAAAGCTAGACCCCTGGCTTGCAAGACTATGTATTAAACTGACCTAAAGTCAACAGACTTGTGTATGATCTAGTACTTGTACAAAACAAAACAAAAAAATCTTGGATAGTTTTTGAACAGCTGCTTTCGAGCAGCTGCTGAGGCTGAGGCAATACAGATGCTGGACCCAAAATAAAAGCCTTGATGTCAAGCCTTTTGATTGCCCACATGTTACACATTGGAGCTAACTACTCTGGCTTAGCAGTGTGTACAAGCGTGGGCACGTTCTGTAAATAAGGAGCAGAAGAAAACCATATTGGATCCATCTTTTGTAAACTCGATCCATTTGACTCTGCTTTATCATGGCCGTCTAAGATCCAAACCTCCCACTGTTTTGATGACTGCATCCCATCAAGCGGACGAGACAAAGCGGGTGCCATGCACCAGCAGAAGCCTCTTAGAACCCCAGAAAAGCATTGACACATTAATCTTGTTAAAGTAACACCATGCAAAACCAGAGGCTGCATCCCCACAGAGACAAGGGCCACAGTTCAATCAGGAAAAGCTTGGTACTGCAATGAGCATGCAGTGAGCTGAACCTTAGCCTTTGTAACAAATATAGAGACGGGGGAAAAAAGGCAAAGTCAAGGCCCATTTCTTGATCCGTGGGGAGGCAGGTTACATAAGAATGCAAACTTGTCTGAAACCACAGCCCTGCAAACAAAGCACAAGGCAGCCAAAGCAAATGGAAGGGAGGGGTGTATGGGTAACAGGGATTCTGTGTGGCTTTGTTTTTGAGTACCAAGCAGAAAATCTCATCTTCACTGATAGAATCTTTGAGTGGGGTAACATAGCTGGCTAAAAGAGCAAACCGAGGGCCGCCAGAAAATTTGGGCTACAAGTAAAGACCTGGAAAGCAGCCGAGTGATACTAAGCTAGAGTCACGTCTCCAGGCTTAACCCCCAGCGGCTCTCCTAGCCATGCCTTACCATTTTACAGCTCCACTGAGCTAAACAAGTCTCATCAACCTCTGACTGTATCGCTGTCTGTAAAACCAGGAGAAGCCTGGTCACAATCCAGATAGCCCACATAATCCCCAACCAGAGCAGAGGAGAAAAGAGTTAACTGCGGCTAGGGTGGAGCATTTTGAGGCTTAGTGCAGGCTGCAGACTGTGCTGATTGACAGGGGCTGTGGCTGGGGTATGGATTAGAGGGGAAGAGTCAAAACGAAAAAGTACCTGGGATGGCGGTGGGTTCTGCTGAGGTCATGAAGTAGAGGACGCCTGGCTTAGAGCGGCCCTGCTGGTTCTCTGCCACCACGGAAACCTCATACTCTGTGTTCCAGTCCAAACCTCTTAGCACCAAGAAGTCACTGCCATTGGGGACACGAATCACGGGCTTCCAACTGCTGTGGTGTTTCTGATTGCACACAGGCACAGAAATGCACAGGTCACTATGAGTGCTTTCAATGTACGAGTCTCCAACATTAATATGAAAGAGAAGAATTACATGCTTTGATTTAATTACTATTGCATATAAGTTTTAAAAAATTGTAATAGTAGACAGCTGTTTCTGACTAGGCAACCCTAGACAAACAAGCTTGTAACATTAGTAACACAGTTCTAATAGAGAACTATGAAATATAATGAACAGTGAAGTAAAACACTACTAATTGGAGAACTAAAGAGTGGTGTGGTACCAGTAGAGTCTTTATATTCTATTCCCTTCCACTAGGATCCGATATGAACCTGTTAAATCTTCCTACATCTTAAAGATGTAGGAGTACCAATCAGAAGGTCACAGGTTCAAACCCCAGCACTACCAAGCTACCACTCACATTGATACCAAGCTATCGCTCCGATTGACATCTGCCAAATGCTGCTAATGGATTTGTGCATTACTGTCTGTGTCATGTTTCTGACTGGAGAACTACAGATTATCATGTTACCTCAAATCCCATCATACTCACAGGTTTAAAGCTCACTAGGTACTGTTTGATGGGCGAGCCCCCATCATCCTGCTTGATCCAGTTGACCTTCATCTCATTGCCTGGGGACTGCAGCTTGGCCTCCAGCTTTGGAGGATTTGGTTCCCCTGAGAAAAACACATTTATAGTGAGAGTAGAAATAAAAGCATCGTCTTGGGTTTAGTATGAGTGTCCTAGCCCAGGCCCTTGACACTTACACAGCAAACACAGGAGGCCTAGCTCACATGCTTTAGAAATGAAGTATTAGTTATAATATTCAATCCAATTCTGCTCAATCTTGAAAAAGAGCATGTGGTATTGTGGTCGGCCAGGAAAGGTTACGATTAAAAGACCCTTATCGAAGTTGAATCAGTGCATGTACAATTTAAAGGCTACTAAATGGTCGAATCATTACTTCTTGAACCAGGCTGAATAGCAAAAGTGTCATGCAAATTACATTACTTAAAATGATAATGAGTTTAATACAGAGAAAATTGTTACCCTTCATGCATTCAAATCATTTTACAGCTGGTTTATAAGTTATGATGGAAAAAGTAAAAGACATAATTTTCTCAATATGAACTTATACTTTCTGGTATTGTAATCTTTCCTGATTTTATGTATTACTTCCTTGTTAAACAATGACGAAAGTGTCCAAAATATGCAATAATATCCTTTAAACAGTTGATATTGAGATGTGTCTCATACTTATGCTCTGTAAAACCTTCATAATGGCTCTAATCTGAAGTGCTGTTAATTGGTGATTTTGAGGATGGTAACTCTAAATGAACTTCTCTGCAGCAAAGCTAAGTTTTGGTCTGGCTATTATGGATCACGCATAATGGTGTTTGCAAATGTATAAGACATCATTGTATTATGTTCTACTTTCATATCGATAGTTATGCTATCTACAGTAGATTGGTTAGCTACATTAGTACCAAATACGGACATAAAGCCCATGAAAATATACGCTCCAGTGGTGGATCTTTAGAATAATTGAACAAGTGATGGGATTTTCTAACGTCTTAAAAGAGATGTTTAAATGAATGTTTGCACACCTACCTCCAATGAGCTGTGGCTGAGTACCAAGAATGGGAGGAGTAAACATTGGGAAATCTTTGGAAATACAGTACCAGTACCAGTACAGTAATACAGTTTGGACTCAGCAGAGGTACGTTTTGTTCTTGCTTTCCTGGTAACGTCTTCATGAGAGCCAGTTTCATCATGGTGTTTGATGGGTTTTGCAAATGCACTTGACAATACGGTTCTTCCAAGAACTATCCCAGAAAAGCTGACCTTTGTGGTACTGAGCTACAGCTTATTGGAGGTAGGCTTGCAAACATTCTTTTAAAAGACTCTTTGATTCTATAGATAATCCCATCCCAAAGATTCACCACTGGAGCATTCATTTTCCTAACATATGTTTTATGTCAGTATTTGGTACTAATCTAGCTTAGGTTAGGTCATGTTAACCTAATATAAACTCTCGATATGAATGAGGAACATACAGTAACACAATGGTGTCTTATAACCAATTGGCCTGCAAAATTTTTTATTTATTTAAAAATGATATACTGTATAATTTTATTTTATCTATTAATAGTAGTTAGATTTAATGTTGTGGGACATGATCTTTTTGTAATAGCTATGAACAGTCATAACCTCACTAGCCTCATTTTTTCTCTCTCAATGTTAAAAGAAAAATTTAATGCAGCTTGGCATATTACTCAAAAACCGCAAAAGTGCTCTGTCCTGAATACTTTCTTGTACATAAACAGCTTTACCTCTGTTACAAAGTGCTGACACTGGAGACTCCTTCCAAATGTAAAAAAAAAAAAAAAGCCTCCACTTCATTGTATCAACAATTACACATTGTTTAAAATCTGTTTATGGTGCATTCATTGTGAAGATACTTGTGTTAGCTGCTACCATAAAATTGACAACTTATTAAATGGAGCACATTGATATAAACACATGATTTGCCTCGCAACAACTTCTGACCAATCAGCGCTGTGCTAATTAGCTGTCTGATGTCAGGACAGATATACGGATATGTTTTGATAAAAACTGCATCACTGTCCGTCTTTTAACTCTAATAGCGTTGATCAATTCCCATCAGAATGCAGAGGTTGTTTATACTCTTTACTTTATATCAGATTAACATTATGGTACAGGTGAGAACATTTAATCTGGTGGGTTTTAATCGTAACCATCCTGGCATTGCCAATAATTCAGTGTTACAGCTGAGTTTTTGAGCGATGGCATTGCTGTGTATTTTTTTGAGAGGCATAACGAGAGCTTTCGTCAAACCGTTTTCTGAATATTGAGCATTAGTGAGAGTTCTTGGCTCCTGGGAGAGGGGAGTTAAGACGTGCACCGTGCTTGGCGGTAATGAGAAGAGGGCTGGAGCAAGAGGGCACTGCTGAAATGTACTCTCAGTGGGAGCTCGTTATCTCGCCGAGTCCGCTGCCTAATGACAGTGCTCCCTTAATTATCCTACTCACGTTGATTGGAGGAGCTCCTCCATTATTTTTAATAATATCGGCGAGGCCAAGGGCGAGCCAGATCTCTGTGTGGGCTGCATGTTTAGATTGTTAGCTGGCCACCTGTGTCACCAGAGGAACCTGGGAGGAGACTACAACCCTTGTAGATTAATCATAACAAATAGTGGCTAGTATAGTCCCATTAGCACTTGGTGTGACATCGGTCAAAGACGTCACTGCTAGCTTGTACACACAAGATGGATATGAGTTATGGGATGACAAACTGCTACATATCTGCATGGACGTGCTACTACGATGGAATGAGATAGAGAAAAAGTCGTAACCCTGGTGGGGAAAAAAACATAAGGCTGGTTTAAATTGGAAGTGTTGCTATTCATTTCCCATTGTGGTGCTTTACGTCAATCAAAGGCACCTTAAATAGATTCAGACCATTAGCTTATTAGTTCAAACATGCAGGAAAACTAGATCGTAGATAATACTTGGTTATTTTTGCCACTGCATGACCCTAATATTATAAGGCTCTGGCTAAGTAGAACCTCGTAACATTAGTAAGGTCACGGCTGTGACAACGTGGCTTGATGCTGAAATTCAAATAAACCTGGGTTAGTAATAAAAACAGCATTTCATTCTTATACGGCACGCATCAATAGAAATTAGAGATCCAGGCACCAGCATCATTCCAAGTTAGGTGAAAGTTTTCCAGATGCTATAAAAGTAAAAGGAAGTTCAAGTAAATAAAAGTAATAAAGAAGAGAAACCGACAGACAGAGACATGCTCTACCATGCAAGAGTGACACTGCAGTCTCTGATTTACGTCCCAGTCTACTGTGAATAGCAAGAAAATTAAACAAAATCAGACTCCAAGCCTTCAGTTCCATTTGCACAACCCGTAATGACCAGAGTACCTTAAATCAGAAAGAGAGTGATGTGATCTAACGGTACAGCATCAGCATACACGGAGACTAGACAAACGTCGTGGACATAGACACACGCACACACAGCAACACACACACACACACACACAGAACATGCTTGGGAGAAAACTACAAGACTCAGACAAGTCACAGGCCTGAACAGAAGTGTGTGTAAACTTGCATGCGTGCAGCAATGTATAGTGGAACTGGTGTAGAACGGTTAATTTAATCAGGTAAGATATTATGGATGGTCCATGCTAGGGGTGAAACGATATAGTGTAAAAATACATGATATGCAGTTTCAGTCCAAAATCAAAAAAGTACAGTAAAAGGCTTTATTTATTTATGTAAAAAACAGACTTCATTAATGAATTGTTTTGTTGGTTTGTGCATTAAATTTTATAACATATATGGAATGCTGATGTTAACGCTGTAGTATGTAACATTTGGAGATTTAAAGATTTAATGGTGATCTCTAGGAGTGATATGTTCAATTTATTGTAGAAGTTTCTATTAGTTTCTTTTGAGGAAAGTGTTACCTGTCTTACACGAGCTTAGAGATGCCCACGACTGACTAGTATTGCCATGACTGACAGCGCACGCCACCCTTCCCTCCAAGGCAGTACAAACATCCAGTCACCCACTATGGTATTGTTGGGATTTGAACTCCCTATTTAGAATGCTTTTCTGTTCTGCCCCGTTTTTTTTTGTAAATAATGTTAACCGCACAAAAGTTTGTTGTATCTTACTGCCATGGTTCCCCTTTTGAATTATGGTTCCCATGGCAACTAACACCTTACACTTTCCTTGTTTTGGTTTCTTTTCTTAGTCCTGTTATTTAATCCTGTTCACCTGTTCTGTGTTAGTTCATGATTATTTTGCACTTTGAAATCCTCTGTGTTTAATTAATTGCAAAAACTTATCATGCTTTCTTTTTTCTTTTTAATTGATTCTGGATTTTTGTGTCGCCTAGTTCAGAAGCCTCCTGGGTTTCCAATCATGAATAATCCAAATTTATAGTTATGTCTGCCTGTCTGCTGTCCCTTTTATAGACTTTTCCCCCATAAAAAAACTAAACAAAAAACATTTTTTATATCTACTGCACTCACCACATGTTATACTGTTTTCGAAATGGGGGTTGGCAGTCTATAGCAAAAAGTTACATATTGTATTTAGTAGCATAAGAATTTATGGACTAGTGGTATGTTTTTTTTTCCATCGTTTTATTATTTGGCATTATTCTGCATTTTTTTTTGTTGTCATATTTTTTGCATGCTTTGGTGCACGTTTACAATTCTTAATTCTTTCATAACGTGCTCTTGTAATTAAAAAGTTAACACTATGAAAATATGAAATCATTTAAGTAATCATGATGGATATTCTGGCAATCTATAACCCAATATCGATTTATCTGATAAATACTTGGCACCTGGACCTGACTTCGATTAATAAGTGATATGACTGGTGTTTTAATGTATATTTTAGTAAGTATTCAAATAATTTAGACATTTGTAGCATGATGACATACAAGGGCCGTTCAAGTCAAACTGGTACTTTTGATTGTGAGGAATAACAGGATACATTTATGAGAGTAAAAATATCATTTTTATAATATATATATATATATATATATATATATATATATATATACCATATTTCTCCATATAATCCCCTGCTACACTAATGCACTTATCCCAGCGTTTAACTAGTACTCGGATACTATCAAAGTTTTCTCAGTTCATCTGACTGCCTGTTTCACATCTGAAACGCTCGCCTCCCAGGAACATCTTTAATAGCCCAAACATGTGGAAATGACTTGTAGAGCCACAGGCAGATGTGTTTCTTCCGCAAGTTATTTGTCGATTTTCAAGTATCAGAAAAGTCTCTTGCTGAACGTTCATGGGGCTCTGAGCTACCATGGCTGGGATCGTCATTCATGGATATACGGCCTTCTTTAAAACATTTGCACCATTCAAATCTCATCACTCATCATTACCGTGCTTGAAGTCTTCTTTAAATGGTAATCGGTTTTAGTCCCAGTTTGACTTGAACACGCATTATATTTCTGACGAAGCTTGAAAGAACAGTGCCAAATTGCACCAGATAGCTCTGATGACCAATTTACATATTATTATATTATTTTTCTTTATTGAGATGACTTTCATAACAAAGGTTACACACTGCAGCTTTAACAATAGTATCGATATTTCAGATATAATGGTGCAAACTGTCACACCCCTAGTGTAATACTTTTTAATCGTTATGAAAACCTTGTAATTATGTGATATTCAAATGATTAAATAAGAATAGTAAGCGCTAGTAAATTCAAATATCCATAAAACCTTGGAGGCAGCAGGCCTGAGCCAAATAAAAGTTTGAGTTATTGGATTTTAAGATCCTGTTTGGACCAATACAAATCTCAGCAGTAGGATATTAACTGAACATAGAAATTGTAAAAAGTAAAGAATGAAGAATGCTGTATTATTTATTTAATATATAACTTCTGTTATGATTCGCTATTTCTGGATTATTAAAATGCATTAAAGCAGAGGCCTACTGGTTTACCCTTCAGGCAGAGGGCAGGCTTTTAACAAGCAGAAATAAAGTGGGCAGGGTAAAGAGAATCAATGGCTCATGAATGAAATGGTCCATGAAGATGATGGCTTGGGGTGAATGTTTTTTCCCCTTTTTGTAATACATGATTGATTGCTGTTTTCTCTCCTAAAGTGCTATGTAGCCAAAATGACAAAAGAAACAAAAAATTTACCTTCTGTTCACCAGCGAAGACGACATCATCAGCACCATGCAAGAGCCACATGACAAAGTCACATGATATGCACGTGCAACATTGGTTGAAAGGAAAATTGGGAGAGGATGGGGGGGGAATCACATGAAAAATACAAAACATCGGAAATCAATTTACACAAACGTGGAACGTAAAAACACAAGTGTTAACACACACACATACACATACACACACACACCAAAAAAATAAATAAAAGTGATAGAAATAATAATAAAAAAAAAAAATACAAAGATGGAGACAAACAAAAGAGAACATAATTTGAAAACATAATTGTCAGTTCTCTAAAACATCACATTCTGCATAAAAACCATGGATATTAAGAGCTAAAGATCCGGAAAGCAGTTTTAGGATCTAAAATCATTCGAACATTATGTTTTATGTTAAACAATAAAAAATTTTATACAATCATTAGCTGTCTGAGAAACGTATCCCAAACTGCTTTCTGAATCCTGTCAACACCAAATTTCCTCTCAACAAGTGCGTTTTATTGGGTCAAGGGGGGAAAAAAAACATGGAAAAACATTCCTTTTGATGGCTTGTGCATTTCGCAGATCATCAGTGACAGTAAAAAGAGAGCAAGCAGAAGCAAAGGCAATGATTTACAAGTACAAAACATTCACTGAGTGAACACTGACTACATGTGAAGTGTTAGAACAGAGGCAGACATCAGCCTTCACGGCTGAGACAGTACAGGAGGGCAAAAAAGGTCTGCGTTCCAGAATCACTCTCCACCTACAGAATTGTATGACTGAACCATACTTGCTGGTGGACCACAGTGTGTAAATACAGAGAGAAAACTGCAACAGCGGTTTAGACATGAGTGTGTGAGACAACAGATCTACTGCAGATCTAAAAACCTCATAACATGCTCACGCAGTAAGGTCATGAGGAATACTTACAGTATGTGGCTTTCAGGCACACGAACACAGGAATGTAAAGAATAAGTTTTTGGAATCAAATCAAAAACATGCTCGAGTGTCTTTTATCCTCGACACTGTGAGATTTTATGCTACAGTAATTCCATATGGAAAGTTGCAGTGCAAGTCATAAAAAGAGATATACTGTATGTATGATGCAATTACAGTAGTTTTATTTGCCTTATACCACAGTGAATTGTATTTAAGCAAGATTTTTCTTTTTATCCATTCTAGTTAATTTTTTATGTTGTGGAATGGCTGGGAAACAAGTTCGTTCCTGTCATCGCATGTTGTACGAGGAATAAATAGTTTACCAGCCTCTTTTTTTATCTCTCTTAAAGCTCCCATATTTGACTATTTCTTTAACAAGTTGACATACAGTACTGTGCGAAAGTCTTTAACCACCCCTCATTGCTTCCAAAAGAGACAGACTTTCTTGTACTTTTAATGTAGTCATGAGGAATAGTTCTCCAGGATTCCTGAAGGACTGTTTTGGCTCTCATTTTTGGCAAGCTTTTGCCTCTCAGTCCCTTTCAAGCATAAAAAAAAACTATCTAACTTAAGGCATGAACCAGTGAGAAACAGGTTCAGATGATCAGGCTGGTGATTAGTGCACTGGTGATGCTGAATGCTGAGTGGTTAGAACAGATGAGAGGGGAAATGAGGGTGCTGCTGAAGTTGTTATACAAAGTTTTTTTGTTTTATTTGATCTTAAATTGTATTTTTAGGCACCTGCTGCAGTAAAACAATTGTTCCAATTTCTTTCATTTAATGTAATTTAGTTTTATATGAAGAAATATAGGTGGCTTACGACATTTGTAGAGTACTGTAGGTCTCAGAGCTCTGAGTAATACAAAAATGGAAAAAGGGAAAAAATTAGGGAATAATTTTCTCATGTTTCTTTTTTCCACATACACTGGAGATCCACCTGAATGTCTGAAAATGACAAAAAGTAAATTTGGAATGATAGGTCCACTTTAAAGTTAATAAGGCAAACATATCAAGAACTCAAAATATCAAGTCCTGACACTGGAGACTCCTAAAAAAATATTAAACAAACACATCTCTAAGTTAAAATTAGTATATGTATATTTGTCTCTGTTAAACTGCACGTTACTGTAAATGAAGTTTATTATTATTTTAAAGTCATGTGGATTGGCTGTCATAAAAATCCCTGTATAACTTGTTACTATGGAAACGATGATTAAAACAAGCACTGTGGTATAATAAGAATGGCTTGTATTATCAAAAGTAGGGTGGGGTATCCAGAATTGTCAGCCTTGTAACCCTTAAAGTAGGCATTTAATATGATTTAAGGTGAAGGTTAAGGGGTTAGGAAGTCATGGATAGGATAGAATGTCCATCCAGTTGTTGAACAACTCTTGCACGTGAGGTTTGTTGCCAATGAATCCTGAAGCCATGAAATTTGTTCTTCAGTGATTTAAAGGATTTGTTTCAGAATGAAAATTTTAGACTCCCAGTGCAGCTTCATGATGAGACTCACTGTTGCAGTAAATTACTCAGTACAGAGCAAATCACAGAAATGAATGTCTGGGATGAATGCCGCTGAAGTGATCCAAACTCATTTGATTCAAAACTTATCCTTTAAGGATTAAAGTAACTATTATGATTTCCAACAATTTAGTATAATTAGATTGCATAATTCAAGTTTCATACTTGTCACAAATTTTAAAACTGAAGCTTGGCTCCTCGCTTCATCCATATTTCTGATTCGTCTGATTCTCTATACCTTCGTTTTACATTATTTTTCTTCAATACAGAAAAATAAAACATTCTCATTACGAAATGTCTTCTTTAGTGAGTATTCCAGGATTTTGAATCATTTTAAGCATTTAGGAAAAGCTGACTCAAAAATCCTTGATTAGATGGTAAGCCTTCTTGTGTATTGTCATGAATAAGAAATCCAGCATTTCCTGGTTAGCCACTCGTCCTAACACAGGTTAGGATGCATCACACTCACCAAATGAATCCGTACAACGAAGATCCTGTACACCAATATTATAATATTCCTTGTTCTATATATGTATAGCTAATATAAGCTATATGTGCAGAAGTCTAGATGCTTGACCTTGCAGAGGATGACCACCCCTGCCTATACTTTATTACATGTTATTATGCATTATAAATATGAACACATTATTTAGAGATGTCCTAAAAACAGAAAAACAGATGCACACAGTAGGCACACTTTTCATTAATTATTATTATCACTGTTATTATAATTTTAAAGCATGCATGCCAGAAAAGATAACAGAGCATCTGGATGAGACCAGAGGTCTGGGATGCTACTGGACACAACAACAACAAAAAAGCTTGGACGCAAGTCAACGTTCAGATGTGAAACTCGTCAAACACAGGAGGTTCATATTCAGCTTCTCTCTACCTATTTTTTTTTTCAAGTGGTTTCAGGGACATAGAGATAGAGTTTATATTTATTTTGCATGTTTTATGTGCAAACTTCTACTCTGGGTTCAAGTTTCATCACTGATACATAAATATTTCTGTATATTTAACATGCAGGGTGGATGAAATTGGAGTGAAGAAGGGAAACCCAGTGCAGGGTCCGTGGTGACCGACCTTTTCACACCCACCCCTATGAAATGGCCTGGTCCAAATCTCATCAACGCATTATCACGTCCAGGACGTTCCTGTATGAAGATTCTTTTATTTTTTATTTTTTTACCTTCTTTGACATTTGACAAAGGGTTTATTCAGGCATAATATCACAGCTGCCATTCAAAAGCCAAAAAGCAGACAGTTGCCTGACAGAGTCCAATTCTAAAACCTTGTCATCCTTTTAGCAGAAAATCTAAGAACATTGTCAAAAATGTTCCAATTTGTGTTGCAGTTATACTTGAGCTATTGTAATCCATGATATCACATCAACTTCACGCTAAGGTCAACTTACATAAGGCACACATCTAAGGCAAGTGCCTGGAGACACTTTTTCAGTCCATAAGTTTTACCTCCTTTTATGTTGAGAGTGAAATCAAAAACCACCTACGTAAAAAAAAAAAAAAAAAAACCTGGATAGAGGATTTTACAAAATGAATTCATTCAGCATCTCTAAAGGCTAGCGATGAGGCACTAAAGATCTTAAATGTTGCTTATTTTGGTTAACAACGAAAGAGCAGTTCTCTTGTTTTCTCTGATCAAACAGCATGCAACACAGCTCATGAATATATGCTAATGCGCTACACCAAAAAGACGCCATGCTGTGTTTTTCAAATGAGACAGGGCGAAGTGGGGGAACTTTCCACAGACTAATCCAATGTTTTAAAGAAGTAAATTAGAACACAGCACAACTCTAAGCATCGGTGATTTCATGACTTGAACATCCTACATTCAATGGAAACGTGCTGATCCAGTGAATATCCGCTATGTGCTATGACAAGAGAAGCCACTCTACAAGCTGGGGTTAGTAATGACGTTCTACAGTATAGCGGCGGGATTCACCAGCTGAACGCAAGCTCTATTGTAACCTAGTTTGAACATTAACTGATGTTACGTTTGAGTTTATTGGTTGCACCAAGAAACATAGTGTTGATGTAGCCCAACGTTTAAAAATTGACTTCAATTTCTGCCATTTTAGCCCAACCACCTCAAAGATTTACAAATTGTCAACGTTCTTCTGCTCACCATGGTTATAGGGAGTAGTTATTTGAATTATCCTTCCTGTCTGCTCAAACCAGGCTGGACATTCCACTAACTGGGTGTTTTTTACTTCTCTGCACTATTATGTTTGTTTCTTTACTCTGATACTTGATTTCAATATTAACTGAGGCTTCAGACCTGTATGATTTTGCATTGTGCTGATGCCACATAATTAGCTGGTTAGATAACTCCATAATTGAGTTTCTAAAGATACTACATACCAAAGCAAAAAGACAGTTAATACCATTTTCCTGCGTCTTGACACGCCTTAGTCATGGACGTAGCATTTCCAGTTTATGCGCACTACGAGTTACAACATAGTCTGTGTGGTGCAACTGAAGTTCGACATTGGACCTCTCAAAATATGATACACTGTAGGTCAAACCTTAAACATTGACTTGCGATCGAACTTAAGTTCAGCTGGTGCAACTGGTCCCTGAGGTCTGAGGTGATGAGATGGGTCTCCCCCACCCCCTGGATGAGACTCCCTCACTCCCTCAGCCCTGACAAACATCTACTCAGGAAGTTTCTCTTCCTTACAATACAGTAGGTGCACTTTTGCTTTCTATTAATGAGCACCAACAATGTGATCTAAATGAGAAACGCAGAAGTGTAGCAGGCAGGTTAAAAGGGGCGAACAACACCACACACTGCCATGGCATACTCACTAAGGATTGCCGTGGTTGGAGGATTTGTGGTTGGAGTCACTGAAGATACTGGAAGATGTTGAGAACATAGTCAGTTGTGCTTGCTTTGCCATTACCTTCATAGCAGCACATCATTATCTCATTCAATCGACTTATAGGATGCATTTAGTCCAAATGAATAACAGTCAATGACAATATACATACAGTACCTGTTGCAGAGGATCCATTTAGGATGGATAATAGAGAATCGACCCACAGACTTTTGATGTATAACATACATTAAATGCAAGCATGTCCTTTCCAACATCTTTGTCCTATCCTAAAGGCAGCTGTCACTAATCATTAGAACATTTTTTTTACAATACCTAAACAGCACTGAAAGCAAATAACAAAACCTTTTCTAGAGCTACTGTTGGAGACACAAGCCTGAAAGATATTGATTTTCCTGGATCAAAACACCTCAAATCTATTGAAAGAGAAATGAAAATCTAAGTGGAAGAAGCTTTGAAGTCTGCTCTTTCCTACTGTCCATTAATCATTAAAAAAAAGGATTCCAATACGTCTTATCATTCCATCCACATTTCAAAGACATCTTTCAAGTCATTCAAAAATCAGTTATCAGAGAGGCTCTTTATGAAAAGGTTCAGGAACCTGTACTATCTTGCTGAAATAGGATGAAACAAAAATGGAATTAGTATGCCGGCACTTCACAATCCTATTTAGGTCGTAACCACGTCACGACAAGCTTCAAAAAGAGTAAAATTCTAATCTGAGCCATGACTCGTATCACGTCATGATGACTCCAGCTGCACACTTGCCTAACAGCGACTTCTCCTTTAGGCTACTCGGCGAAAAATTGGATTCACGCCGTAGAATAATTGCCTGGGAGACCATTATTGCCGATGACATTATCATCTTCTAGACCTCCGCATCAATCTAACTCGTGTCTCTGAGTGAAGGATGGTGTGCACTAGCGTGAACCACGAGCCATGGTGTAAAATGATAAGCTCTTTGAGTGGAAGGTAATAATATAACAAGAGGCAAAAAATATATATATTTCTTATTTCCTGCTAGGAACCAAACTTAATAATAAGGAAAAAGCTGAGACTGTTAGTGAGCTCACTTTCTGACAGGTGTCAAGGAAAAACTCACTTATGAGTCTTTGCTACTGTAGTATAATAAGAATGGCATAAGATATGTATGCAGCAGGCCTGTCAATTTCTGCTTTATTCGTGACAGGAGATTCTTAGATACAAATAAAATTACAGGTATATTATGAAATATGAGGACACCACAGTGGTTGCCGATTCCTTGGAGCAAAAGTCCACTTTCAAATTATAAATTAAATGTGTGTTTTAATTTGAAGCTAACATTTTCAGCTTTGGTGTGGACTTCACAACTGCCAACTGGATTGTATTCATATACGTCCGGTGATCAAATTTAAGCATTTTCTGCTAAATATACTTCTGAAACATCTATCCAAATCTGAAATACCCTGGCTCAAGGTGTTTATGCCGTACTATAACTCAGGGAAAAGATGTTCCTCTAAAGTGTTTTTTTTTATATTTAAGCATCCTAGCTTTGCTTAAAAGTCTGTCTAGGAGCTTGCACCTAAGAGAAGTTTTAGCACACCCACTGCTAACTCATGGAAATAAAACCCATCACATATTAGCAAATTAGAAGTATTTTGTATCAGTTAGGGTGGAGAGATACTGTAGATAAATATTCCATAACGAGACATTGAAATTAATGTACTTGGACTGGTAAGGTCACTCTGAGAAGTTACAGGAATGTCTTGTCTCCTGTTCCCATGACTTTAAAGTGCGCTCGCGAAATTGAGACGACCTGACACACGAAATCATTTCAGACCCAAAGTGCCATGTTGTTAGTGCTGACTTATTATTATTTACAACTATTTATTTCCTAGACATTATAATATATATTAAAGTTTCTAAGACTTCTTCAGTTGATGGTTTATTGGGATGGTTTGGCATACAGCTAGTGTGTTGGAAATGGACTGGTCTGTGCAGCAGTAAATCCCAGAAGTGTTTGAGCTTCATTTTTGACTCCGGGACTGAACAGTTTCTGCACTATGGACTGTTGCACTCATATTACACCCTGTTCAACTTGTAAATGTCGTAAAGATACAGCAGTAAGGGCTGACACAAATCCATCCACTTCCCACTGTTTCACGCCTCACAGGACTAACATGAGCAGAGAACAAGGTCTCCAGATGAGCTGTTAAAGCTGTCATCCTTGATATAGCTCTGCTTGGTTTCTCCCTCTGAAACTGGGCCTCTCACTTACCTGGGCATAAAGGTAGGTTATCATGCGTGGTATTGATCACTGCCAATCAGACACATTTCCTAGATTGCATATGAATTGTAGGTCTAAATTTTGATGAAGTTGATCAAATCTGCTTTTTCGGCACATTCTATGGCTGTTTGATCGGATTGGGATCTGGAGAGTTTAGAGGCCGGGTCAGAAGCCTAGGTTCTTTGCCTGGTGTGCCCAGTGCATGGTAGGCTGTGCTGCACTGGGTGTTCTGGTGCCTTTCTCGTGGCCAGCATTGACATTTTTTCAGTGATTTTTGCTGCATTAGCTTCATTGTGGGATCGCACCAAATACGTAGGCTTGTCTTTGCTCCCCACAGGCATACAGTAAATGAGTCTCGGGTGCCCATGATCCTGTCATAAGTTTACAGCTAATGTGTTAATATTATGTGATGTTAATTTTATAGCTGATATGTCTTATTTGAATGTGTGCAGTACTGTAAGTAGACTTGGAATGTACACATCCAGTAAATGAATAACTGTTCATATTAGTGCTGTATAGTGTATATATATATATATATATATATATATAAAACTGTATCTCTTAGTGTTTTTACAACTACAAAAAAATTGACCCATATCAATGACTTCTAAATGTTTAACATCCTTTTACACAGCTGTCTATGAAAAGGCTTTGTTAAAAACTTTGCTCTGCTGTCTTATCTGTAAGGAAGCAGATGAAGCAGCTCTGTAAAATGGGCATCCTTTCTTTGGTCCCACAATTGGGTTTTGTAGGCTGGGCTCCAAAACTTGACTGTCAAATCAAGCGAGGTGTGTGCAGCTGCCACAGCTCTGTGCGATGCCCACCAATCATCTTTTTCCTCTCTCTCTCTCTGCTGTGACAGACCTGGATCAGTCAGCCTTCATTCGCCTCCATGCTGTGCATCTCCTCACAAACCCTGCCACTGGCTGTGAAGTGTCATGGACAGCGGCCAGGCCTTACAGCATTTTCTGTTAAGGACGGTTTATATGCCTTTCTATTATGACTTCCACTGTCATTGAGGTGGAGGCCAGAGGCAGCTTTCTCAACAGTGCCAGTCTCCTGAGTACTACTGAAGCTGACAATCTTTGAGCATCTGTTCACACTTCCACCGTCTAACTCCTCAGGAGATTTTAGTCATCGTGGGAATGCCTGTGGTGCTGAAGCTCCTGATGAGTACCTTTCAGTGCTCCCAACAAATGTCAAATTGAAGATTTTCACCACTGTGCAGAAAGTTGTAAAGTGCTGTGCAGTATCTCACAATGCCGCTTCTATATGTCACATAACATTCTAGGCTGGGAAGGCAACGAGAATATGGATGTGTCTTCTCTCTGTTCCCTTTTCCTTCTTCCGACTTACAACAACAGTTCCAAAAGAAACACTCAAAGAAAGTGAGTTTTCCGTTGAAAGAACTTAGGTTATACTCCCAGGTGAGTGCACATAATTCCTCAACCAGTACCTCGCTCCCTACATTCAATAAGTCGCAACAAGTTCAGCAAGTCTTCAACTCTAGATTCATTTTGGTTCTATTCCCACAGCCAGGGACTGGCAGGTAAATTCACTGCAGACTGTCAGCCAGGCTGTTTAGTGGTAATGTGACGACTGTCTGAGGCACTGAAGTGTTCCTATCCTGTCATCTGAAAGCTGATGAATGTTTAGTGAGGGTTTGCAGCATTTGGATCATTATGTCACCAATCACCTCACCCATCCACAGAGTCTATTCCAAAAACAGGAGCAGACAATGCCATCTATCTCCACTAAACATGATCAGTTTGCATTATCATTACAGGATATGGGCTCTTCCATCCATATCAGCTTCTTTTCTCATATGGCAACACAACCATGTGAAAGTGCTCTCCGGCAAAGTGAATCAGATCAACGTTAAACAGGGTCATGCCAAAATTTTACAGCATATCAAGTAGACCAAAAGTGTTAAAGTATTAAATATGCATCTTTGAATCAAATATTTTTATGTGTTATAGAGACCTAAATCTTCACTGGATAATGTCGGAACACCTACAGTACTACAGTATGCTGCAATATGCAGAAATGTGGATTTTAACAGAGCAAGGAAAGCATGCACTGGTGGCCACAAATCCTCCTGAAAATCCACCTTAATTAGTATTATTCAAACATTAATCTAATCATTTTCTGAATGTACTGATTAACTCAATTTTACAGTCAAGTTTATGAAGGAACTAGGCTGGTGACCACTGAAGCAGGAACAGCTACAGTGTAGTAAGAATTTTCAGTTACTAAAAATCTGCAAAATTATCCCACCAACAAACCTTTGTCCATATTGACGTAATAAAATGGGATACCATCTGTAATAGTATGTGTGTGTGTGTGTGTGTGTGAGAGAGAGATATGGCAGAGCTCTCTGGAGGTTTTTAATGCAAACATTCTACTTAATGCCTTGCTTCAAGGAAATGAGCAAACAGGCACTTAATTTGGTGAGAAAACAGAATATTTTAAATCCAATTTCAGAGAGGTGTATGAGTACACATGAAGCAGGGAATACTTTAAGTCTTCATTTGAATTTCTCATTTAAGGTTCACTACCTTTGGCTAATAGCTTCCATGTGGATATGAGAGACATACGTTTGGAGTAACAGGTTGAAAAGGAAACAAACTGAGATAAAGAGAGTTAGAGCCAGAGAGAAATAAAGCACTTACTTGTGAAAGTATAGGCTGAGTTGTCCGGTGGAACAAAAACAAGATGGGAAACATGACGAGAAATGCAAAAAACAGAAAGAGAGAAGACATGAGAACAGAAGTAGATAAGATGGCAGAAAAGAAAGGTGAGTCCAACTGGCCACTCTAGGGTTAATTCAGTAAACCTTTTATCCATACTACCCAAAGTCCTAAAGGAACCCCAAAATGGCACAGAGGAATGACCTGATTAATCAGAAAGAAAAATGAGAGCAGGAAAATGGGAGTGAATATAGGTTGCTACAGAAGCAAAGGGTGGCCAAAGCACAGATGGAAGCGTGATATACCAAGCAGATTGGTATTACTGTCATCCTGCTTATGACTAATGACTGGGCTAACCATAATAACAAACTACTGCACTATAGTAATAATTCACTTGCATGTCTACGAAATGAAAAAAAAAAAAAAAAAAAAAAAAAAACTTCCTTGGTCTTTCCCATTAGTTTTACAAACTTTAGAAGGCAAAGCAGCCAAGAAATGTTGCTGTGTGAACTCTTTTCTTTGGTGATTTCATTACACAGCACTTCGGAGATGAATCAACTGAATCGTATCAGTGGAGAAATTCTTTTAATAAAAGACTGCAGAGAGAGCAGTAATTATGTGCATTTTTATAAAGTCACTTAATCCCTACTAGTTTGGAAGGAAACCGAATTATCAAAGAGTTGTTGCTTTGCTATCGTCACTTTTCCTACACTCACTTATTTTTCTAATCTGCTTCTAGGCAGGCTGAGCAAAAAGACGCCCGTTATTACGTTCAGTAATTATCCAGCAAGTTGACAGAAAAGCCCTTAAAGATTAAAACACGTTTTCAATGCACGAAAAGTACTCCATTTAAAAAAAAAAAAAAAAAAAAAACAGCAGAGAAAATCCATATTTGACTTCTGAGTGGCGTCTATTCTGTAAGTACAATGCTGGCCAATTCAGCTGAAAACACTGCTGTAGAATCAAATTACAAAATGAATGCTGTTAGTTTACCAGAGCGTAAATAAGCATAAACTAGCTCAAAAGATTAAATAATGTAAAAACCTTTGTACCTTATTTAAAACATTAGTCAAATCTCATTGCTTTCAAATCATTTATTGTACCTTATACTTGTATTGTGTATTAATGCACACATGGATTGGTGACCATTCAGATCAGTGAATACAGTCTAGTTTACTCCATAGTTTTCGTACAGGTTTAAATGTCAGATTAACTTTTTTTTTTTTTTCTAAATATAATTCAGCAATTTATTCAGTGCTGATTTTATATTTCACATTTATGTAATTTCAGACTTTGGCTTGTTTGACAGATGAAGTGGTACCATACAGTACCTTGGATACTGCTACAATTGTGTTAATGTTATATGGTATAGTATATGAAGTCATTTGATTAATCTAAAGCTAATACTAATATAATACAATTTAACTCATTATACTTAATTGTGTTTTACTTCATTTATTTCCGAGACTGTATACAGATTAGATGTGCCTCTGTAAACGGGTAAAAAAAAAATCTGGGAATATCCTGAGTTGACTTCTGTTGCGGGGGTATTTTATGTCATGAAAGACTCCCACTTTGTTAAAACTGCAGAGAAAGAAGTGTTCACTGGGTTGTGAAAAATACCACAGATGCAACACCAGTAGCAAAAAATAATGTATTAAACTGTGCTTTAAAGTTCTCTTTACGAAATTAAAAACGAATTATCTTTTGCACTATTTGCTACAGTATAGATAGTGCTGATACTATTTTTAAACAACTTACCACCTAGATACCTAGACGTTGGTATGTTTTATTGTGTAAAATAAAAGTGTGTGCTTCGTGTGCGTCCCTTACATCCTCAGTAAACAATAATGAGTTTGCCACTGTTTACAAGTTTGTACAAGTTTACATGCTTTCAAATTTTTGGCAATAGTTTGGGGAAGGCCTTTTTCTACTCCAACATGACTGTGTCCCAGTGCATAAACCGAGGACTAAGACTAAGGCATGGCTTGATGAGTTTGGTGAGGAAGAACTCTGACTTGCCCGCACAGAGCCCTAACTTTAACCCTATCGAGACCCTTTGGGATGAACTGGAACAGAGATTGCGAGCCAGGCCTTTTCATCCAACATCAGTGGCTGACCTCATAAATGCTCTACAGAATGAATTCCCACAGAAACACAAAATCTTGTGGACAGCCTTCCAAAAAAGCTGTTATACCTGCAAAATGGGACCAACTCCGTATCGAGGTGTATGTATTTGGATACAATGTCATTGCAGGTTCAGCCAGCTTTGCTCATATAGTGGAATTACATAATAATTTCATAATAAATAAAAAAAAACACTGTTTTGAAAACGTATAAAATGTTACTTAATAACTGAGGTCCGTAGTGAACCATGAGCTTTGCTTACTGTACACCCCTAATACTGTATATACTGCCTTCTTTATTCATGCTTATTCCGTTTCAATTTTGAGATTACTCGGTGGATTAATCATAATCGAAAGTGATATTTATGAGCTTAGATAAAATGATCTAATTTGCTAATGTTAGATATTAGATTTGATTGACTCTGGAGAATTAATATTCATGGCTTCCATTCAGATGTTTAAATGTCAGATAATTTTATGGATTCTGGTTTTCAAACACTTTGAGACTGCAGAAAAAAGGCAATTCCTTTCAGCGAAATTAGGATTTTGTGAGCTATTCAAGTCCAGCTTTCAAAAAGACTTCTTGCCACACAGAACTAACTGCATGACCGATATAATACAGTATCTAATAAAGACAAGATGTTTCACCCAATGTTAAAAAAAAAAGAAAATCTAATATGAATGGAAATAAGTCTGTATATTTTGTTTGTAATATAAACACAGGCTCTGTTTAACATTGGAAACGTGAACAATAGGTGAATAACTAATAACTATGTGTGTGTGTGTGTGTGTGTGTGTGTGTGTATATATATATACACACACATATATATGTGTGTGTATATATATAAAAGCGAGATACATAAAGACATTGTTTACCAAGGCTGGGGTGGAAGAACTTGAGTAACCTGTATATATCCCTGGCCTCAACTGTACTGAATACCTTTGGGATGAACTGGAACACCGTCTGCACCCCAGGCCCCCCTAAGCGATATCAGTGCCTGAGCTCACCAATGTTCTTGTGGCTGAAGGAACAGAACTCCAAAATCATGTGGAAAACAATTCTCAGAAGAGTGGAGGTTACTATAGCAGCAACGGTGAACTAACTCTGTACTGGGATGTTCAAACAACAAAAATGGATGTGATGCTGAGGTGTCCACAAACTTTTAGCCGTTCGTTGAATGCATTCATGCTGTTTTTTATACTGTATGTCCCAAATCACATTAATTTAAAAGGGACATTGTCATTAGTAACTCAGTAGATTTCTTTCAGTATCTTCTGAGTGTATTCTAAGGATTTTGATTCATACTATTTAAGAATATTCAATAAATACGAATATAGAAAAAAAAACAAGTTCTGATAATATAAAATGACCAAGTGGCAACTACACTTATATAGTAAAACTAATATGTTCCTAAACTGGCCTTATAATTGAGATTGTCATCACCCTCTTGCTTTGAGGTGAAGCTAAAGATTTCAGTAATTCTTTACAGACAGAGATAAACAGATCCAATGAGAATTGTGTAATCTAAATCTCCATATGAAGCAAAGCTTGAGCCCATTGACTCAAGAGAGAGTTGGAATAGATGCACATGGTAGCTTGTTGGCACTGGAAGGAGCCGGAGGGGGGGTGAAGGGGTGGGGGTGGTGATTGTTGGGGGGTTGTTGGATAGTTAGACTGGAGGGAGCACCGGTGGAGCTGGAATCAGACATTATCCAAGCAACTCCCAGCCCTGTTGGCTCACTCTTTCTTTCACTCTCTCTTTCGTACACAGACACAGACACACACACACACACACATAATGACTGGCAACACATTTGCTAGGTGGAGAATCCTGATTATGGCGTGGCGTGCTGCTGGACTAAGGGTCGGTGAGGGAGTGTGAGCACCACAGTTATGTGGAATAAAGTGAAACAGAGAGCGGTACTTACTGACAGGCAGCGTTTTAAAGGTCTCAGGGGGACAGCTTTCTCCTTCACCCTTGCCGTTGATGGCAGACAGCATAACCTCGTATTCGGTCTCTGGCTTAAGCCCAACAATGGTGATGGAGCTGAGGCCTGAGAAAAGACAGGTTTTCTGATAAACAGGCTGGCACCATGGCACAGAATGAAAGAAATTGCTCAGAGAATATGACTTGCATGAGTGTATAAGTCTAAAGCACATCCAAAGATAATTCTCTAAAAGGTTTCAAAAATAATGAATGATCTTATCAAAACAATTATTATACTGAGCAATTAACAGTAAAACAGGCAAAAACATGAAATCTTTTTTAAAGCCTTTTTAAAATATTTAAAACTGGATAAATCCTCATATGCACACAGGCACGAACACACATTTTGCTAAGTAAATTGGCCTGTGGGTTGTTGCATCCTTCAAGGAGAACCTGCTGTACTTCTTATGTCTCTGCAGGTAAAACCCCAAATCACCACAACACTGACTTTGTTTGAAAGAGAGAGAGAGAGAGAGAGAGAGAGAGAGAAAAGTTTTGTAATCTACTTTTTCCCTATTTACACTCTAATGCATTAGGCCTTAAATAGGCACTTATAGAAAATAGACTTTTTCTTATTTTCAACTGTCCAGGGTCGATGAACCTCTGCCCACTGTAGCCTCATGTTCTTGTTCTTGGCTGACAGAAGTGAATCCTAATGTGGTCTCCTGCTGTTTAACCTCATGCACCTCAGACTTTGGTGTGTTGTGCTTTCTGAGATGCTAACCCGCTCGCTGTGCTTGTAAAGATCGGTTATTTACGTTACTGCTGTCAACTCGAAGCAGCCTGGCCATTCTCCTCTGATCTCTCACAAACATGCTGTTTATGCCCAGAGAACTGCCGATGACTGGGTCTATAAACAGCACTGTACAAACCTTATGTGTATGACCTGCTGGTCTGGTACCAACAACCAGTATTAATGATTTAAATGTTACCTGAAGCACTTGACTTATAAAACGCTTGATTTTATGCATTGTGTTCTTGCCACATGAATTTCTGACTGTATGGTGAAAGATAGATGTTCCTAAAATGGTGGGCGTCTATAGAGAGAAAATGTAGGGTGCCAAAGAATTATGGTATACATTTCCATAATGTACGTACATATGTATGTAATAAATGCCTAATATTATGTACAATATGTCCCCTTCGTGTCACCAAAACAACTCTGACCCATCAAGACATGGACTCCACAAGACCTCTAAAGGTGTGCTGTAGTATCTGTGGTATCTGGCACCAAGATATAAGCAGCAGATCCTTTAAGTCCTATACATTTGTAGAGGGGCCTAAATGGATCTGACATTTTTGTCCAGCATATCCCATGACCTGTCGACAGTTTATTTACTAGTTGTCCTTCGTCTTTGGAGATGCTTTGACCCTGTCAGCTGGCCATCGTGATTTGGCCCTTGTCAGAGTCATTCACATCCTTACTGGTGTACATCACATCATCTTTGAGAACTGACCGTTCACTTGCTTCCTAATATATAACACCCTATGGTATGTACCACTGTAATGAAATAATCAATGTTATTCACTTCTTGATCATTTTGAATCATAAAAAGAAAACACTATTATTAATATTCATGGTCCTGGCATCTTTAATAATACAATGAATAGACAAAAGTTAGAGATTGATGGTAAGAACTACAGTGTCATTTTTAGTCATGCAGATGCGGATGCTTTTTTTTAACAGATATAGAAACAATTCTGTGCAAAAATGTTATTATTTCTGAAAGCTTTGCCTTATCTGTCTGTAGACGTTGCTATTACTCAGACCACAGAAAATCAATAAAAAATCCTCTGAATTTCAAAACTCCTTTCCTTATATATACAGTCGGTTACATACAAGATATATATTGCCCGACTATATATCTCAAATAAAAAAAATAAAAAAATAATTAAAAATAGGAATAGGCAAGGTAATAGAAGTCAAGTAAATTTTAAACAGGACTTTAAAACACTTCGGAACGTTCCTGATGCGTTTCTCGAAGGATCTGCATCATTGTGCTGTTCCTCAACAGACAGATTTGCCCTTTTCTCAGTTATATGAAGCATGGAATGGAGATGGAAAGCTACAGTAATTTATTGCTGATGTTGTAATGAATTTATCATCACAGCATGACTTCCGTTCACAGCGTTCTTCAACACACCATCAGACTCTACTGAAATGGAGAGCCAGAAAAAAAAAGAGCATCTGGTGGTGGTGGTGTAAGGATTAATTTACAGTGGATATTTTGAGGTAAGGAATTAGAAAAGAGGTTAGGGCTTAGGCCTTAGAGCAGGTTTGTGTGAATGGCATGGGTGAAACAAAACCCCAGTCATCATTTATTTCCATTCACAATACTGGCTTCACCATTTGATTCTATTAGATTCTCAATTAAAAAACAAAAAACAAAGATGACTGAATAGACTCCTTCATTTCTGAATCATAAAACAATCTATATAAAAATGGTATATACAGGTTTACCATGTCTTATAAATAAGTAAATAAATGTATAGTGTATGCATTCTGCAAAAAAAATGGGCATTTATCAATATGCACACATGATGACAAAGCAAATCTCGTTCACTCACTCACTCATCATGTATACCGTCCAATCCTGTACAGTACAGTATATAGGGTCGAAGGGAGCCTGGAGCCTATCCCAGGAGATGAGGCGGGGTACACCATGAACGGGGTGCCTATCCATCGCAGCGCACACAAATACACACACTTACACACTTTTTGGGGACGCCTAATAAGCCTACAGTAATAATAGGCAAGGTCTTCGGACTGTGGGAGGAAACCGGAGTACCTGGAGTACTATGCCACCATGCTGCCCCAAAGAAAATCTGTGTTATTGAAACATTTCTAAATGTTAACTTTTTGGTTCGATTTGGCTACCAAAACCACGTAAACGTTATTGCATATATGCAGATCAGATAAAATTATGGACAAAATGATATCATTTTCGTTTGGTGATGGTGCTTATTCTTTGGGCAATAATTTTCTCGCAACAAATAAACCTAAAATCTTATTCTCAAAGTGGTCTTGATTCTATTGACCACTATAGGGGAAACACTTATAGGGTTCTGACTTTTTTTGTTTGACAGTGCTGGATCAGACTTCCTCTATTTATTGAACATGAGGTGTGTGACATCCTGTATGCATCTCTTAAGAGACAGAGAGAATATCTTCACAGCTACAGTACATTATTTGGACACCAACGAGGCAGGTTATTATGGTATTTTTAAGAGAGAGTTGGATATATAGTTTTTTTTTAAATAATTTCATTAGGAAGGGAATCTATTCGAGATGGAGGAATACTCCAGGGCTAGCTGCACTGCCTTTATCCTCAAGTGTACACTTTTTTTTTTCCTTTCACACATACAAATGCACATCTCGGGCTTGTTCTCATGAATGTCCCATGGAAAACTGGCTGACTGAGTGGGCTGTCAGCAAAGAGAGAGCTGACATCTTCCCCCTTGAGACAGAAACTGGCCGGCTTCAAACAAACAGACCACATTTCAGCCACTGACAAGAGCCTGCTTACTTAGTATTCAGCCAAACTCTATGCTGTACCCGCTATTGTGCGCTCTATTTTAAGGAGATTTTATATTATACTTCACGCCTGACACAAACGGCTCTGGTGAATCAGCCAGCAGTATTTTGCCAGTGGAAAGAAAAGATTTGGTTTGCATAATTCCAATTGGCAAAGGTTGCGGGAAGGCCTGAGGGCAGTGCTCTTGGGAGGTCATGGTGACTATTTTTCACTATTTTATTTTTGTTTCATCACTTTCGTTCACCAGAGGTCATATTTTGTTTGATATTTAAGTGTTTAGGTCAACACTATAAACCAGGACTGTGCGCAGTGCACCACTGCTTCTTGGTTCTTTGTGTAAGAGAGGTGCAGTTTGTTCTCTGCAAATCTTGACAATGCACTAACTAGCAAGCCTTGGTGTGACAATATGGGACACACCTCATTTCTTCATATTTGGCTTCCAAAGAGCCAGACTTTCTTGTATTTTGCACATGCAGATGATGACAGATGATCATGATGCTGAATGTTTGGAACACAAAAGAGGAGAAATGAGGTTGCTGCTGATGTTGTTACATAAACATGCACTCTTCAGCCTGTCACAGTAAAACATTTGTTCCAGTTTCTGTCATTTATTCTACTTTAATTAATTGAATATGAAGAAATAAGGGGTAGCTCAATACTTTTGAGGCCACAATGCTGCTGAATTCTCAACTGCCCAGAAGCTCTGATAAAAGTTATGCTGCAAGGCAAATTATAGGACTATACATGCTCATTGTAAAGATTCATTCTTTCTTTCTTTTTTCTTTTCTTTTTACAATCGCTACAATTTGGTTGCCTAGTTTTGGTCCTAGACAGCTCTCTCCATTATATGGCAACTTGAAACTAGGTCCAGTTGCTAGAGAAAAGTGCTATCTACCGTCTTGCACATACAGTACCTGAGCTTATAGGCAACCATGATTTGCCTACGTTGCCGTGGTCGACAGGGGAGACACTGTGTCTTTCCTTTAACCCAGAGAACATGGCTAGTTTTCTCTCTTGGTCAATCTCACTTATATTGGATTATCATTTTTATAGTAACAACCTAGAGAGCTTTATATCAGATGCTTGTCAGCTAAGCTGAACAGCTTTAATGTAATCAGTTATATTATTATTTCAGGTTGAAGCCCACATACATACACAGACGAGTTCAAGACCATTTTCATGGTCAAGTGGCACCACCCCGAATCACCACCTGAATTCCAAGCAGACCACATGGAGTTATAGTCTGCTTGTCTTTCTCTGCAAAGATGGAAACTTATGAATAAAAAAGAAATAAAACTTTGTAAGGTTAAGTATCTTACGCCTTGTTTATGTTAAGTTGTACTTCTTTTGACGTCAATCAAATGCCCTTCCTGTTTAAAGTCCATTATTAAATTGGGCACATGACCGTTCATAACATCACGTTTACTCAACATTATGATTTGAGCGGCTAACACTGAAATTGCTGATATTTGACATGCCCTCTTATCGGACTGCTGCGAATATATTTGCTCGAACATAATGAGTTTTATCTCATTGTGCCATTTCGCATCACTGCATTTATTAGCATCACGGTTATGGAACATATGAGACAAACTGGATTTAAAGTTCCCGTAGGAAGAATAAACGTACAGTGATCTGTCGATACATCTTTGGAGATTCAGTTTTTAAAAGTTACATAGCTTTCTTTGAAGTAAGTCATGCTATGTCGTTTGTTTGTATGTGTTTGCTGAGGATTTGGGCACTTTGTAGGGCATTGCAGTTTCAGTGTGTTCTGCAAACTATGCCGTTGCATAGCCATGCCCACTTTGAGGGCAAAAGTGCTGCATCCGTCTGAAAAAGCGTTAGCTACTGTGAGGTAATCTGGCACCAAAGTGCACATAACGTCCCTTCTACTCAACCTTTTGAATTAACTTATGCCGCAGTTTTAACTTCAGGCAAATACCGAAAGACTGGCAGAGTTTCATTAAATTCTTTTGAGCTAGTTTTGTGTGATGCTTGACAAAATCGGCTGGACAGACATACAGACAGAAGATTTTCTGAGAACGTGAAGATACGTACATTCCTGACCAATGTACAGACAAAAACCCTCTTTTATTTATATAGATAGTTCATATGAAAGGGTAATTTAGGAGAAATGGGGAAGGAAAGGGTTGAAGGAGGGAGGATGGAGAGAAAGGGAAGGGAAGGTGATGCACGTGCTGGTCTGGTTGGCAGTACCCCGTTGGCATGCGGGCATAGGCTGGTGAGTGGTGGTGGCGGGCTGAGTGGCAGCATTGGAGCACGCGGGGGTAGCGCTCCTGCACGCTCCCGATGACGGCGACCTCGTCCGCTGGAGCGAGCCAAGACCGGCCCCTCCCAGCTCTCTCTGGGCGCGGCCACAGACGGGAGTCTCTCCTGGACGTCCGTCGGCTGGGCGGCTTTCCCGGCTGGGATCAAGGGCCTTAACGCAGTCCTCTCGGCGGCCTTTTCCTTTTCGGAGGCGGGGATGCGAAGGCGGGCTCTAAGCGGGAGCTCACGCAGCTCGTTCACGCACTGTCCTCTCGCGGAGATCAAAGGGCGGCGTGCCACTGTCTCATAAAATCCACCGTTTAGTAAAGTTCCAGCTTCCCACCAGTCAGACCCCAAGCTACACTCCCCGCTGTGTTTTATAGCACAGGGAGAAGCCCGGGATCATTAACGGCGATAGCTCACCAGCCGTGCTTAATTCCGCGGCCTTACTTAAGTATGACATTCTCCGTACTGTATTCTTTATTACTCTCAATCATGTCACTGAAAGTTTCTATCATGTTATTTTCCTTTTCTTCTTTGGGCATGTCTCCTTGTTTGCACTTCCTCCATTATTAAATTAGAGTTGTCATGATTTACTTATTATTCTCTAAATGATTTTCATATCTAGTTATGTCACTATCTAGAGAAAGCTCAGCGTTTCTGTTTTAGATCTTAGTGTTAATTTAGCTACTGACTTGGCTGCTCAAAGCATACTTCTTGAATGTGAGATTGTTTTGCGTTAAGACTGAACAAAGTAAACATGTTTTGACTGTTTTAAGTCTTTACAGTCTTTTAATGAGGCACAATCAAATAAACTAACTAGAGCTTGTCAACCGCAGTGCAGACGTTTGAGCTTGCTAATGAATAAAATAACGTCTCAGACACAGTTGCTGTAATGCTGCAAACATGATTTCTGCTTTATAGATAGTGTTAAAGTGTTAAAAGTGTTAAATATTTGAAAAGAATGCTTCTGTATAAAGAAACTGCAGTTCTTTAGGAAATAAAACTTTACAGAAAAAAATGGATTATTTTAAAAGAGCGTATAAAAAAATTAAAAATTCCGGTACTAGTTTTTGAACATGCCTACAGATGGCAGCACAAGGCTGCACATAAGTCAGTGTGCCAAAAGACATTATCCTGTGTACATCGGGAGCTGTGCAATTAGCGCTATTCTGACCATGGCACATTACCACGTCCGCAATTTCATCATGGTCGGCAAATTAGAACAAAGAGAGAATGCGAAACTGGGCAAATCTACCCCAGATGCGTTTGACATGATTTTTAAGTTTACGACGATGCTGCCATTGGTGGCTCAAGGTGTTTTGAGTGGCACATTTGCTTCAAGAGAACAAGAACATCACCGGAAGACGGCAAGAGATCAGAATAACCATCAACGAGCTTAACCCCCTAAAATGTTGAAAGGATTCGACAACTTGTATATGATGATCGTTGGAGAGCAATCCACAACATTACTGCCATTCTCGGTGTGCCACGCAATCCTCACGTGTGATTTGAAGACAGGCCATGTCGCTGCCAAGTTCGTCCCCAGGCTGCTGACCCAGGAGTAGAAGGAACATCGCATCGAAGTCTGCCAAGATCTTCATCAGCTTGCCGTGTATGACAAATCCTCCATGTCAAGCATCATTACCGGTGACGTGTATGGGTACGACCCTAAGACGAAGCAACAGTCTTCACAGTGAAAAGTATTTCTGACCACAAAAGGCGAGGCAGGTCCACAGCTCACCAAGTGCAAGCTCACCGTCTTTTTTCCATAGCGAATTCTACTGCCAGGTTGTAAGGCGTATGGGGGAGGACATACAATAAAAGCGACTGGATCTGTGGCGCACAAATCTTTAAACTTTTTATACCCCTTCATAACATTATACAAAGTGCTGTATACAGTATCTCTTATACCACAGCAAGAATAACAGGTTTTCATTTATCAAAGACCAAAACATCACAATTATTTAAAAGAAACCATGAATCAAAACAAACTTTAATCTAAAGGCATTTCAATGTCAGGAAACTTTACGTACATCTGACAGCTATGAAGCATTGACTCTGGAGACTCCTTTTATAAATCTATACCTACAAAACTTTACCGTAGCATATTAAAAAATTTTTTTGCAAAGTGTTCTCCATAAAAGTCTCTGTGGTTAAGCAATCAAAATAGGAAAGATAATATATAAGAAGAAGTGCATTAATCTAACCCCATGATTAGACTTGGCTTAGAAACTGGAACTACGGTCAGATCTGCTATTGGAAAAAATCATTAAACTCTTATGAGCAATCAAGGATAACAATTCAACAGTGCTCTGGAACTATGTTATACATAATAATCTGTTCCTTTTGTCATTGCTGATTTTTTTTCCATGCGCAGAACAGTGTGTGGAGACACTTACCCTCCTCCACGTTGTACACTTTGCTAACCCAGTCTTGACCCTTTGTCCTCCACTCAGCCTTGTACTTGAGAATAGGCACTCCTCCGTCTGAATCAGGCTCTTCAAACTCCACCATGGCCGTGCTGGGGTACGGTTCCACACGATCGATAGCTGGAGTCGATGGCACCTCTACACAACAAAAACACATGTTACATTGAGCAAGCCTGGCTGTAAAGTTGCTCTATTTCTGTTGATTTTCTTTTGCTAGGTGCTGCAGCTCATAATGTTCACCGACTGAAAAAAATAAACGCATACCTTAATATTTTTGTGACTGCATTTACAGTAGCCTTGATTACAACACGTAATGTGATGGCCAATTCATGTGTGGCCAATTCACTCAGAACCACGCTTTGCATGATGGGTGCATGTGCTTTTTTCATTTGCTTTGCTTCTTACCCTGACACAGCTATTTCGTCCCAACCAAACACTTAAATGATCTCATATCACAATTATTAGTTTTTTTTTTTTTTGCCTGATGGTTCAACACTATTCAGGCAGGTCTTAATAAGATGCTGTTCTTAACCCAATTCCAGTAATTTCATCCATCTCCCTAGTTACAGTAGTTCCTTTGCTTGATCCAAGATCTTCTAATATGACTTTGTGCCAGGCAGTGTATAATGATATTCAAACCCGTTATTAATTTGCATTAACATATTTCTGACATCTAAAGGCAAACTGCTGTAACTGACCCCTTTACTTTAATAGAACAGCCTGTTTTGATCACCAAGGGCCTTCTGTTTTTGCAGGACAATGCACAGCCTCATACAGTACTGCCCACTGCACCATTTCCATATTGCACGAACTTAGCAGGAAGTTTCAGCAACATCCTCTGTACATCCTGACCTTAATCTAAGCCATTTCCACATATTTGGGCCATTAAAGGAGTTCCTGGGAGAGCGTTTCACACGTGAAGCAGGCAGCCTGATCAAGGGTTTGGTGTACTGAGAAAACATGATGGTATTCGAGCACTAGTGAAATGCTGGGATAATTGATTATTGTAGCAGGAGATTATATAGAGAAATAAAGGTAGTTTTTACTTTTTATAACCGTGTTCTGTTATTTTGCACAATCAAAAGACATCAACACCCCTCATACAGTGCACCTGGGAAGTATTCACAGCGCATCGCTTTTTCCACATTTTGTTATGTCACAGCCTTATTCTAAAATGGATTAAATTTATTTTTTTCCTCAGAATTCTACACACAACACCCCATAATGA
>JAQQZT010000011.1:9778170-9788349 GCA_030068275.1 Clarias platycephalus | reverse complement strand
TAGAACTGTGACCTTAAATGCCTACTTTCTGTAAGCTGTTAAGGTCTTAACGACCATTCCACAGGTGCATGTTAATTCATTGATTATGGTTAATTGAACATGCATGGAAAACAGGCAAGGGTCAGGCGATATACAACGTGCATGAACTGGGACAGGTTAAACTCATTAACGTGGGGACAGAAACAGAATCAAAATCCGAAATAGCAGTCAAAATACAGAAGGCTTGGCAACGACACTGGAACAAGTTCACAGGGAGCGTATACTTAGCGAGTGCTTTTAATCTGATTCCTGTGATTAATCTCAGGTGTGCTAACACTCAGGTGAGTCAGAGCGTTGCTGTTGGGAGTTGTAGTTCTTGTTTGTAGTTCTGACACTTATAGAACACCGTCAGAGCTTAGTGTTGAATGATATACTGTACCAGTGATAGAGTTGGTACAATACCAGCATTATTAAATAATTAATATATGTATTACATGTACAATGTCTATTTGATCTGGCTAATAGTTATCTGTCTTTTTAAGCAAAATGCTGACAGCAGTGACTTGTTTTGTAAATCTAGCGTGGTAAATCTATTTTTTTATTGGGAAATTCCCTACACATAAAATCATTTCTTATATTTTTAAAGAAATGAACACCAAAAGAACAAAGTCTCTTATTTTGGTGTGGACAGAGAACCGAGTACAACAGAAATGCAGGCCACTATTGATAGTTAGGCAGAGTCTAAAATGTGCATGCTCTGGACAACTGTGTAAGATTTAACCAAAGAAATTCCAACATATTGTTTCCAAGTTTTCGGAAACAGTTTATTTACTTTTTACAGTGCATATATTTGACCCATCATCACACTGTATCAAGTCAGATATTAAGTCGCAAAGGGTAGTTTTGCTACTAAAGCCAATAGTGTGCAGCAGGTGAAATGTGACCTAAGCCATGGTGACGAATCTTCAATTTTATCAAAAACGGTTGATAAATATCTTATCTTCCTGATGCTTCAACAGAGGCGAGAACATGTGAATCCTAAATATAGTTTTAAAGCACTTTAATTAACATTATACAAGCTGGTTAATCCAGTTGTAAGAGAAAAATATGATTTTTTTTCACTATAAAACTGAGCTGCTGGTGATACAATTATTATTGGAAGCAGGGAATTCTTGGTGTTAAAATAATGATGAGGGTTCCCACTTTTTAATTTAAATATTATAAAAATTGGACTTCAATGTTTTGTTTTGTTGCATTTTTTGAGACGTACTGTAATTCAATAATAACCTTGGTATCAAAATGGAGCTTACTGAAGCAAGAGCCATATGCCTAACTCATAGACCTAACTCAAATGACTAAAAATGTGACTTACATGCCACATTTTATTAATTATTAATGATTATTAATAATATACATTTTAAAAGAGTGATCCTTTTTCCTACAAACACAGAAATACAAAAAAACTAACTGTATGATTCATACTACATTAGACTTCATTAGACACTAGATTACAGTATGATGTGTCTATTCAGTGCCATCTGAATGTTTTCTAGGTATTATATCTCACAAAATAATAATAAATGCCTCTACTTTAACAAATTGTTTTAACCATTTGTTTCAACTACAGAAGGCTATGCCTCTGGCTCTCGGTAAGGAAAAGTAAAAAAAAAATTGGTACTGTAACAACATTAATACAGCTCTTCTGCTCACTGTATAATGTAGAACTTTCTCCTGAAAATGTACAGTACCACAGCCTGAATAAGATCAGGGTCTGTATTTCAGAGTAAGAAATCACTTCTTAGCAATTTTGGTCCTACTTTTAGGAGTAGGGGTTAGAGCAATTCTTTAACATTATTAAAATAGCAAATCACTCCTATCTCCACCACAATGTAGGAGAGCTCCGGCACGGTATTGTGCATGAAGGAGCGAGAGTGTGGTAACACTGAGTGACATGGAGCTCATAAAAGATATGTTTGAAAGACTTTTGCGATAGATCATGTGTACAGTACTATGTAACTGGTCTATTAACAAACATTTTGCATGGTTCTCCACGAAAACGTAGGTGAATGCTATTTTACTACAAAACTTTGCAACAGTAATGATTTGGGCTGACAATAATAAATAAAATTGTTTTTACAAGCTCTTTCCCCACACATTGAAATAATCGCCCCGAACACACACGAGTAGGCTTATGTAAAACACCATCACAGCATCAACACTCAAGTGCGTATTGATGCAACACCATTAATGATTCAGTGTATATATGTATATTTACATCCTCTGAGGTGGGAGTAATTTTTGTCCTAAATTAACTAAGCATTTCCTAGGACTGGTTCTGAGACTCTGAGATTTTGGTCACGTGTTGGTTCTTTTCCACTGATGGGCTACAGTTAGTAAACTACGATTTAAGTTACTATCATCTCAGGAAGTTTTTCCTCACCACTGTCCTCTCAGAAATCCAAACTCATTTAAAGCTGTGTTGTGGCAAAGACTAATGTTAGCCCTATATAGATACAATTAACCATTTATAACTGATTCTATGCCCGTCTGTAAACGACATTCCTTAAAATAGCTATAAAGAAGTTTATACGGGTGTAAAATGTCCATATTATAGGGGTTATGATACTGCAGATAGAGACGTGCAGTAATGCGTGGGCAGTCATATAATTGCAGGCTTTCATCTTGTGCGGATCGAGTGCCGATACCTTCCCACACCTTCCATATGCATCTGAATCACTCATTATCAGCTGTGCAGAAAACACATGAATATTTACAACTAAACCATTAAGCAAGTAAACAGAAGCATCTAGATTTGCTTTTTACACAGGCAGAGTGCTGCTCTTAATTTACACGCTCTCATAATCTCCCCATAGTGTATTTCACATGGGCAAAGTGTAGTTAATGATTTGTTTGTGTGCTAAGGTTAGGTTAACTTCTACAGAGCAGGTTATAAGATTTCAGTTTATGCTCTGATGCTGCTACAACCTTTATTGTTGTCTAAAAAATTCTGATGATTATGTATTTTGTATCATTCTTACTAAAGGCTATAATAATAATAATAATAATAATAATTATTATTATTATTATTATGGGGGGGGGGACAAAACGAGTTAAAAAGTGAAAGATGAATAAAGACAAAAAAACATTTTATCTTATGAGTATTACTGACGTTAGGAAATTTTCAGTAACTGACTTCAAATTGTATAATTTTCAACATGTTACTGAAATTTTTATATGGAATAAAGTGGCAAGTGGCATTCAAGTCAAACCAGGATAATTTCTCTATATAATCCTCTGCTACACTAATGCATTATCCCAGTGTTTCACTAGTGCTGGGATAGCAGGACAGTGGGTACCATCAAGTTTTCTCAGTACGCCGGAGCGACGATAAGACTGCCTGCTTCATGTCTAAAAAGCTGGCCTCTCAGGAGCTCCTTTAATAGCCCAAACATGAGCAAATGGTTTGGAGAGAGGTCAGGCCTGTATGGGGGATGTGGCTATAACTCCCAGCTGAGTTCCTGTAATGTGGAAGTGGTGTTTCTGAATAACTGAGTGTACTCAAATGCATCTCTTCCGCAAGTTGGCAACAAGTTATCCGTCGATCAGGACTTCTGCTCTGTGAATGTTCATGGGAACTAGTGCAGTGGGCTCTGAGCCACATCATTTACGAATGTACGCCCTTCTTTACCTTTAAACTATTCAAATGTTTTACTGCGTCTAAGAGTCTCATCACCGTACTGTGCTTGAAGTCTTCTGTAAATGTCATTCTGCTTTACACCTTCATGCATGAAAAAAATTAAGTCCTAGTCCGATATAAACGCCCATCGTAATAAAACATTTATGAGTCTTGGATGATTTACTGTAAATTGATAACTTGAAAGAAAAGAATCCAAAATTAAGCAATAAAGACAGGCAAGACTAGACTTTTGAATACAAGGGTATCCTATTAAAAACAGAAGAGGTATAGTGTATTTATGGTGGCCGATGTGCATGCTTAAGCACGCTTTCACTGTGTACTTGACACCAAAAATGTCATGACTGATTTCACAGCATTTGTGCAAGAACAACGCAGTGCAAATTATACTCATTTCAGCCTAAGCTGCTCAAGTTTCATGAGCAAAATATTTTACTGAGTGAAGAGGACACAAAAACGGGCGATTTCATGGAGAAACAATGCACAGTTACTGAAAATAAGTTTTGCCGTTTAGAAAAGCTCTAATAGCACCTTCACAACTTCTATCCACAAAAGCTATCAGAGAAAAAATAAGGCACATAGGAAATAAATGAAACAGCACCCCTTTTGGAAAAGGAGGGCTACATCATTAACCCCGTGTATGTGTGTGTGTGTGTGTGTGTGTGTGAGGAAAAGAAAGCGAGAAAGAGAGTGAGGGGTTGTATACATGGCTTTGTGGAAAAGAATCTAACACTAAAGCTGTGCTCTGGTAGTAAATGGGTCCTTCTAGCATTAGTGCCTAGCCAGGTTACGTGTTCAGTAGCTGTACCTTGTGTTTCTCAGGTCGAGTCCAGGAAGCCTGCAGAGGACAAAAAATAAAAGCGAAAAAAATGAAAAAAGAAAAGGGAACAACAAAATAAATAAAAGAAACTAAATTCTTCTTTGTAGCAGTGGGGTGAGGGAATGCTTAGATCAAGGCAATACAAATTAGATTAATTTGTAAGTGCGCCGAGAAAGTCACATCTAGACAAACTTTAAACCAACCACTGTTTATGTCTTGTGAAACAAGAATACTGTTGGCAAAAATTTACTGACTAAAAAAAAACCTTTATCAGTATAGAGATTCGTCATACAAAGACATTCTGATGAACACTTTTCCTTTCTTTTTCATTCCATTTTCTCCCTAATTTGGCCAATTTCCCACCCCCTGTCAAGCAGCAAATACCAACCAGGTAGAACGAAGGATAAAACATGTGCTTCCTCTGAGACATATAAATCCAGCCAACTACATCTTGTAGCTGCAGCCTAGAGAGAAAAATGCTATTTACCTTCTTCCACATACATGAGCTCAGAGATACACACAATTGTCTAAGGTCACTGTGATTGACAGGGAATACAGTAAAGCAAACACTTTTCTGCTGAACCACTCAGGAGGATAAGGTTGCCTTATTCTAAATACTGAATGTGGTTTGGAACCGAGAAATATTAAATATGAAACCGTTAAATATTGCAACTGTGAGCAGATCTTCTGAGGAACCATTTCAGAAAGGCCAGAAATTTTAAACCTCAACCTCAAGAAACCTTTCAGGTAATATTTTTTAAAGAATATTACTGGAAGCAAGACACAATTATGTTAGGGCAAGGGAGACCACTGTTCATTTGTAAACACAAAGGGTGTTATCTAGAGGTCCAAGATGTTTGTGAAGCTAGTTGGAGACTTCTGTAAACCTTTTGATTAGACTCCTCTCAGAGAATCTGTGATAGGCTCAACTGACTCAACAGGATGTTCCAGTCAACCATGCATTCCTTCTGTATAAATATCTAATATCTCATTTCTGGCATGTGTGGGTTGTTTAAAAAACGATACTTGGAAAACACCAAGTTTTTTAAGGAGCAACAATCAGGTCGACTGAGATGAGTCAGCAAACTCCCTAAATACCGCAGTTGTGATGGGGACACTCAATGATTGCCCATTAGCCAGATTATTTATAGAAGAAAGCCTTTCCAAATGCTGGAAGAGGAACATCCACCGGCTCTGGATGATTTGGTCAATAGCAACCCTGTTGGATTCCTAAGATGATGCAGATGCTGATCGACACGTTCCTGGTGCCAGGAAGCATTAGTGAGCACCTTATCTAGACTCATTTCTCTACATGACTACAAAGGGATCAGATTGCTTTGGAAGGACTGCCGTGATGAGTAGGTTTCCCAGGAGCTTTTTATACATGAGTCACATTCATTAAGCCAAAATCAATCAAGGGTCTTTGCGTTCCATGTTTTATCACCCACCTAACAATGGTGTGTTTTTCTGCAGATTTTATCTACACCACTGATAAATTAAAAGACATGAATAGAAAATGAATACATATGTCAAAGATTCTCTTGTGACTCCTGACATGCTGACAACAAGCCAGCAAAGCACACATTTTTTTATACTGCATAATAGAAATGCTCTATTGTGGATGTGCTTTCATCCAGTCATCCAGTGATTTGGCACCGAGCTAAAAGGAGAATAAAGGCCCAGCACTAGGAAAGCAAGGTTGCAAATGGAACCTGGCGTGAAGGCAAAAAAGCAGTGATAACTCATTCTCTGAGGGAATTATTCATACAAGTATCAACTGGCCTACCAAAGTCTTTGAAAACACATTTAGTTAATTGGAACAGACTTTAGGAGGCTTGTCTGGAGGACTTTTATCCTTAATGGAGTTACACAACATCTGAAGGATAAGAAACTCTGCTGGATTAAGAACGGAGAATGACAAAGACTGAATGCTTGCACTCAGCAGATAAAAAAAGAGCATAAAAAAGTTGAGCGTGCGCTTTATTAGACTGATTTGTAAGAACAATTTCCAAATGATTTCATTATCTCTTCTTCACCAGTCTGCCATCGGGTCATCAGGGCTAAACCCTTGTGTTTTGTCCTGACACTCACTTCATCTTTCTTTCTCTGCACTAAACATATTCACAATCACACAGCCGTCTTTTCCTGACCTCTCCGACACAAGCAGGGTATTAACACACCCACTCCGTCGCTGGCCATGCATACAGGATCGAGTGTAGACACCTGGACTCTTGTCTACTCGGAAAACTCTTTGAAAAAATTGGGTTTCTACAAGTGCTCTTGATGGTGATTGTGAATGGGATTATGCAAAAAGCTGATTATCAGCTTTCCAAGTTCCAGCAAGCTTTCATTCAGCAATGATATTCATACCTGACCCTCCATTAAGTAAGGCTAATAAGGGATTAGGGTCTTACGAGGCAAGCACTGCTCTAGACCGAGGGCGAGCACAAGAGCTGAGACTCCTAAAATGCTGCACTTGAATCATGCTGGTGAGATGAAGATAAAAGAACATTATACTATCCATTCATATTCTTGCAGTTTTTGTTACCGTCTGCATTACAATTATAATGGTCGCCCATTTCATTAAAAACTTAAGCGCAATGTTGTGCAGGTTCCCCTCAAGGCATTTAACCACGAGACCTCTGACTGTGTGCTGTGGTGTCTGGCACCAGGATGTTAGCAGCAATTCCTTTAAATGTTGCAAGATGGCACCTCCATGGATCATACTTGTTTCCCAGGACATCTGGAAACCCAGGAAATCCCAGGACTATGATCACATAGAGATGCACTGAGTGTTCTATTGTAGTCAATTTGTTTTCTATTGTAGTCAACTGCTGTTGACTACTTTTGGCCGGGCAGAGTGTCAGTTGTGTGAACCCGAAAACAGTTTCTTTTTGCTCATCTCATAACTATAAAGATTTCCTTTTAATTTCATTATAGTTATTCAAATCAGGTAATACTAATCTTAAACCTGCAGTTAACTATATATAGCCCTTTAGAGATTCCTTTTCATTAGGTTCTAATTTTTAGTGCATGACTGGGAATTTTTCTCAGATTTGCTACACTACAGTACTGCTTTTGATCCATCAGTCAGTCATGAAAAAATAACTGAGTCCATCCTTATGCAAAAGACATTATAAAGACAAGTTTAAGGCTAAGACTCTGAATTTCACTTTAAACATAGCATTTCATTGGTCTCTTGCAATGGTGCTATATTGCTTTACGCCACGAGGGGTGCTCAAGTAAAACCCTCACTTTTGATTGCGCAGAATAACAGAACACAATTACAGAAGTAAAAACTCCCTTTATTTCTCTATAGAATCCCCTGCTACGCTAAATGCACTTATCCCAGTGTTTCACTAATGCTTGAATACCATCAAGTTTTGCCATGTTCAGAACTGCCACACTCCCAAACACTGAGCCTGTGACCATAACTAGCTGTGGATACACTGAGGACTAGACCTCAATACTTCAGGAAGGATTTTTTCCCCCTCCTCCTATTTCCAGTAGCATTTCCAGTTGTTAAATTCAATATGAAATACTGTAAGCAAAAATAAACATCTAAGACATATGTGTCTTTGCTGTAATTTTGGAAGATATCCATCAGTTTTCAAGGATTAGGTATTGCACCTGCTGAACGTTCATGAAAAGCTCGGAGCCTCCTGCAGTCGTTCCCATGAACACTCAGCTACTGTTGAACCTGCAGCTTTCTTTAAAAATGTTTAAAACATTCAAATGTTTTACTGCAGCTAAACGTCTCATCACCATACTGTGCTTAAGGCTTACTGTAAATGTCAATCAGTTGTATGTCTTCATTTATGCGAAAGGCCCGTTATGACTTGAACACCCTTTGAAGCACTGAACAAACAGTTACCGTGGTATTAAATATATTGCCGGAATACTACTGCTCGTACATTAAATCTGACTGTTTCACTCGCATCATCCTTACATTTAAAAAGTAAATTTATAACTAAATAAATAAATAAAAAATTGGAACCCTCGTCTCAGCTAACTTTTTGTATCATTGAACAACTTTTTTCAGTACTTCAAGTAAGATGATTGTGTGATGCTACCACACGATACCACCTAACCTTTGTATTTGCAACACAACCAGCAATGTGTAATTTTACCTCCAACTCCTGAGGGACTTAAACATTTTATTTTAAATAATTAACTTGCACACAAGGTAAGAACTTGTGCTAATAGCTAGTAGTTATTATCAACTGTTTTCCTCTCTTCAGTGTAACATCAGGGAGCTAGCTTACTAGCTATGTTTACAGTAGCCACTATGCAATGCTAACTAGTGAGCTTTTTTCCACAAGATAAAATATTAGTTTTCAATACTCCTGTATGATGTGATACTATTACATGGCCTTTGTTGTACAGTAGCTAACAATGTGTATAATTTTAGTTATGACTCCTGAGGTAAAATACTTAGAACTCGGCTATAACAATTAGAATGTTGTGAAAATTATGACAGGTGCACGATTTTACAATAGGCAAATAAAAATCTCTTTCACTGTTTGAGAGCTCATGTAATTATAATGGACAGATCTTCTCTGCTTCCGGGCAGAACATAAAGCAATTCTAAAGAAGAAGCCTTTTCATTATTTATCGGGTATGTCTTTTTGGATTAAGTGCCTGTGCCAGACTGAGATGAAAACACTGAGAACATTGAGTTCCACAGCTTTTTGCAAGGGTACTCAGCATTTCTCTCTCTCTCTCTCTCTCTCTCTCTCTCTCTCTCTCTCTCTCTCTCTCTCTCTCTCTCACTCATTCTCTATATCGTTTATCCAGTACAGGGTCGTAGAAGGCCTGAAGCCTATTCCAGGGTTCTCAGGGCACGAGGCGGGGGTACATTTTGAACTGGATGCCAGCCCAGAGCAGAGGACACACACATAATTTGGAAACGCCAATTAGCCTACTCTGATTGTCTTTGGACTTTGAGAGGAAACTGGAGTACATGGAGGAAATCTTCCAAGCAATGGGAGAACATGCAAATCATACACACACACAGACCTAAGGTGGGACGTGAAACCATCAATCATTGACCCTCGACCCTGGAGGCGCGAGGCCACAGTGCTAACCACTACGCCACCATTTCTGACTTCATTTTTTTTTTTAAAGTTACTGTGTCCTAAGTCCTAAGCATGTGTAAAATTGGGAATTAAATTGTGATCAGTAGGTGAGCTGCAGCCACGCATGAAATGTGCTTGTCTATATTAATGTGCTCCCTTTCACTCAAATCACAAGGGTTTTGATTATATCATTAACGTCTATTCATATTCAAACAACAGAGTATGTAACAATCTACATGATTTATTCAAGCAGCAGGAAACAATGGCTCATAAATAGACAAATCATGAACGTTTTATACCTGGCTATTGTATTTGAAAGTGCAGTGCTGTGTAGAGCTGTCTGAGCATGAAAAGAGCATTTTGCACGTTTATAAAGGGGTTATGTGAATGGGAAAACAAGAGCAGACTTAATTCCTGGATAGAGGAGACTGGCAGCAGATCTGTGTAAATGTTCAAAACAAGATTATCTTCTTATGATAGCATGCCATGACGGTTTAGCTGCATTGCTTTTTTTTTTTTTTTTTTGCTCAGGTTTTCACACACACACACACACACACACACACACACACACACACACACACACACACACACACACACACACACACACA
>JAQQZT010000011.1:9757470-9769236 GCA_030068275.1 Clarias platycephalus | reverse complement strand
TTACAGCATCACCCGGGAACCGAACCAGCAATCTCCGGATGATAGGGCGAGCACTTTACCACTGCGCCACTCGGAGGCCCTGTAAAATGCTACTTTGTAATATGTTACTATCGAAATGAACACATATTACAATGATTTTAATTATGTTGTCATTGTTCTTTCAGCTGCTCCCTTTAGGGATCACCACAGTGGCTGGGTTTCTGGGAGTCGACCCCACCTGGACTCAAGGCAGCAGAGTACAGTATACTGTACCCTCTCTCTACTAACAGGGAAAAAAAGACTGCACTAATATAAACCTCTTAAAATACTATAAAATACTATTTAAAGTAAAAAATAAAAAAAAAAGATTTTAAAATATTAAATATTTCTTTTTATTAACGGGAAAAAGCTGTTCAAACATACCTGCGCTATTTGTAAAAGTAATTGTGCCCTCAAACTAATAACCGGTTGCCACCCTTTGTGGCAACAACTGCAATCAAGTGTTTGCAATAACTAGCACTGAGTCTTTCACTGTGGAGGAACTTTGGCCCATTTTTTTTAATGCAGAATTGTTTTAAATTCAGCCACATTGCAGGGTTTTTGAGCATGAATGGTCTGTTTAAGAATCTGAATAGGATTTAAGTCTGGGCTCCTTGTTGGTGTTTTTCAGACCATTGTCCTGCTGCATAACCAAAGTGCTCTTTGAGAATTGATGTCATCACAAACTGATGTCTGGACATTCTTCTTCAGGATTCTCTGGTAGAATGCAGAATTCACGGTTCCATCAATTATGGCAAGTCGTCCAGGTCCTGAAGCTGAAGCTACCACCATCTTGTTTGACTGTTGATATGATGTTCTTTTTATGAAATGCTGTGTTAGTTTTACGCCTCAGTTCACAGTATATTCGCCCCAACGATTTTTTTGGGGTTTAGAAGCGTTTATATTCTTATGATCAACTGCTTTTTCTAAATAGGGTCAGTTACTTTTTGACAGCTTTTTTCCCCTTAATAAATGAAATCATCGTTAAAACTGCATTAGGTATTTACTCGGTTTATCTTTGTGTAATATTAAAATTTGATATGCTGAATAATTTAAGTGTGACAAATATGCAAACAAAAAAATAACAGGAAGGAGCAGATACTTTTTCTTACACAGCACTATAAGTGTAATATACAGTAGCTGCTGTGTGTGTGTGTAATGAAAACACAGAATCAGAATCCATCACTCAGCCGTCTTGTGGAGTAAATGAAATAATTATTTATAGGCATCAGAACAAAACAACACTACATGCATGTGATGTAATGCAAATTTGAACAAACACCAAACATATTGTGAGGTGAAGACTAACAAAAAGATTTTGTCTGTGTGATCACAGTTCAGTCGTGAGGTGCGATTCTGGATGCCTGAGGCGTCAACTTTTTCTTGACAACAGAGTGAAACCTTATCCTTAGACAGGTACACCGCTTGGGAGCTCCTACACGTACATTGCTCTTTAAATGAACAATTGTTTGAAAGTTTCTGCAAGTAAAATCCCAGCAATACATAATGCTTTTGCTCAAATCAGAAACATGAAATATCGCAGAATATGACCCAATGCTTTTATGCGTAATATTAATTTCATTTTCCCCCTCTGATACCCTGGTGCTGCAAGCCAAAAAAATTATAATAAAAGAAATAATTGAATAATAATAATAATAATAATAATCATAATAATAATAGAAAAAATATTTTTATACTACTCATGTGGATCCAAACACACAAATCAACCTTGAACATGATGCCTGTCCATCACAGAACACTATGCACACCCAGTCCAAGTTACAACAACCAGAGGTGGGAAAATCTAAGCTCAGAGAAAACCGCCATGAACACTGGAGAACAGCTAAAGTTTGAAACAGACATGCTTAAGATTAAATAAAATAGACATGTGGAACCAAATCAATTTTAAAACAGTGTTGCATACACTGGGCTCCAGATGGTGACTAAAAGGGTCTAATGTGCCTAATATTTTTTGTTTTGCTCCTATTTTTTTATCCCCCACAAACAAATCGAAAAAACATGCGGAGATCTTTAATCTTGTAATAGTCTCTCCTCCTCTCCTGCATCTGCCGCCCAGCATGAGAATACAAGAGCACGTGTAATAGTATTGCAAGTCTGCGTTAAAGAGCACTCGCAAACATAAGACGGTTAATCTGACAATTTAACCATCATACTGTACGTTCAGGGACGTTTAGCAAGTGCTCTCATTATTGAACACAGCCCTTCTGTACTATCAGGTGCGCGCCTCTAATCTAGCGCTCTGTCCACAATGAATGTACTTGGATGACGATTAGCGGCTGCACTAGCAATTGAAGAGGACCGCTAGTATCTTCATTTAAATTTATTAATGACGTAAAGTATCTCCTTTTTCATCTTGCCAGCTTTCAAAACTTGCCTATTGCTGTGCTTCCTAGCATGTGTAAAGTATCTTAGCTGCCTAGCTAGCCAAAGTTATTTAAGAATAATTCTATAAAAATGGTGAAAAGTGCTGAGTATGTTCAGATAATATAGTTTGTACTTATTTCATGAAATACATTTCTTACTGTAATTACATTTCTTCATATTTTTTTTATGCCAAGTTCAAGGAAATGTCTCATCACTTTGATCATACATGAAAGGGTATCTTTATACTTTTCATCTAATTTTTTTTTCCTTGAAATAAATTTGATACACAATGAAATCAAAATCTTAAATACATTAAACAGTAAAATCATGAAACAATAACTGATTATAATTAATAATAATAATAAAATGTAATATAAATATCAGGCACCCCAGACTATGTCATTGGTGTTACTGTTACAAAAAAAGGTTTTTCTAAAATAGAGCACTAGACACAAGCAAAAGGTACAGGTATGTTAGATATTTCTCTTCATGTTTAGAAGTTTCACAATGCATTCTGTAATTTTATACAAAGCTGAAGTCCTTCATTGGTGTTACTCATTCTATAAATATAACTGTCAAAATTGGACATAAAAACTGATGACATCTAATAATTAATTTACCATGTGGTCTTACACACGGAAGTTATTTTGTATGTAGTTATAATTTTCCTCTAAATTATCAATACCAGTTATTAAACATATTAAATGCATTAAGCTATACTTTTCATGGATTCATAAAGTTTAAAAATAAGGTCTACATGTCAAAAAAGAAAGACATTTCAGAGGATTTTTATGCCCCAAATTCCACCTTTTGTGTAAAATGACCCATATAGTAACTTTGATCAAAATATAAAAAATATATAGTTCTTTGCCAATTCAGTTGATCCCCCAAAATTCAGCTAATAAAACAAAGCATCAGGGTGTATAAACCCTTAAGACCAGGTTAACTGTAGAAAAGTGGAAACTTTTCTACATACATAATGCAGTTCGGGATTCAGTCTCTGCTATAATTAGCGGTTTTAAAGTGGAAAACATGCCTACAATCCAGCCAGCACCAAGCTGCGGTCACTTTTTATTCCAGTGGTCTGTGAAAGGGAACACTGGGAGGTTAAAATAGGTCTAGCCATGAAAAAAGATTGTGCAAAAAAACAAACGCAGTGGGACGAGATCTCAGAATATGTACTGTGGTAGAGGATAAAAACATTGCAGCTTTAGAAAATGCTGCTATTTGACGAGGTGTCCACATGAGTGAGCGGTCGGGGGGAGGGCGAGGGTGTTGTTGATGACGAGGGAAAAAGGAAAAAAATAACAATAAAGAACTTAGAGGTGATCACAAAATCAGAAGAGAAGGTGCTCTTCTTACCGTCTTTTTCCGGCTGAATCTTGGTTCTCTGGTATTTCCAGATAATTGTGGGTGGCGGAGAGCTGATGACATCACACACAATGACAGCATCCTCCCCCTCGTTAAACTCCTGAGGGGACGGAGCGTTCTGGAAAGTGAGTTTTTCTGTAGAAAATAGTAATAATTAGATTTGGTATATGCACCTGCAAATCACAAGGTATCACACACTAAAAAATAAAAAAGACATGCACATGGACATGGTGTTCCCATGGGGTTCTGTCCAAGTGCAGAGAAATGACAGGGCATGAAAAACCACAAAAGAGTTTTTGTTTATGGTGGTAAAGCCCTCAGATCTTATAAATAACACTCTCATGACACAGACCAAATACAATGTATTCCACATAAAACACACAGCATGATTTGGGATGGCATAGTCAGCTGAAATGCAGTTAATGCAGCTACTTTACTATAAAGAACACCTTGCAAGCTGTGATAGTTTAAGATACAGTAACACTCAAGGATATAACAACAACATAAAATATTTGCATATCAAAGTGAAACATTTCTGGCGAAATTTTAGGTGATAGAAAGAGAAAGAAAGAAAGAGAGAGAGAAAGAGGGAGAGAGATAGAAAACTTAGACAGTGCTCCAAATGATACCAGTATACCAAATGAAATGGCTTTCAGACCAAATTGCAATTGTCTTAACATGTGTCAACCTTACTGATGGTACATTTACTAAACTATATCTGACTAGTTTGGCTTTAGCTTGTTTTAAACAACAACATGCTTTAAAAATAGTTAAGAGTAAATAGATTGTATCCCCCCCCCCCCATAGTTAAGCCTTCTTAATACTGAAATATGAATAAACCCAGCAGGAACACTAACACTGGATGAAAGTTGTAATGCTTTACCAAAAAAAAAGTTGCCCTTCAAGCAAAGATAAAACTAAGGAGATTTAAGTTTACTGTGGAAAGAACCTTTCAACATCTATGGAGTTTTTCTTTTCTAATGGTACAGGCATATTCCAGGACTTAAAGTGTGAAAGAGTGGTTCTGGGAGCATGAGGAATCATCTTCACACAAGAACAGGTCACCACATCGTGTACTGCTAAAAGAAACTGACTGAAATCTTGAGTGTGTGACTTTTTTTTTGGTTAGGCGGTGTAGTTGTAACGGTGTTGGGATGACATTCACCATTGCGGCACCATTATTTAAAACAGAATTCTTAAATAAATTCTAGCTAGAATGGTATAATGATATGGAAATAATGTTCAATGAATGACCCGAACACAACACAACTCAAAACAACCTCAAAAAAAAAGAAATTGGTACTTTAATTTGAATGATTTATGCCAATTAACAACCAAGCTGTGATTTTTACAGCATTGTGTAAGGGGCATTCGTTCGACCTTGTTTCATTGGCATGTAGTCAACTTTGTTCCAATGTTGTTTCATCAAACTTTCAAAACCAACCTAATACCAATGGTGTCCCAACATCCGTGACATTGCCAAATTAACGTCACTACAATGTTTTGACAGTCAAAATGGTTGATAGGGCAAGCTCGTGACTACTACGCCACTTAGGGTGGTGACCTGCTGACTGCTAAAAAAAAAATTAACTGTGGGATTTGCCTTCCCTCAGTAAAACATTCAATTACAGTATGTAGCAGGTGCTTGAAATCAGAAGTGCATGTGGTTTCAGACAGCAAAGAAAAAAGTATGTTCACAGCTGATAAAGCAGAGAGAGAGACCCTTTTACAGTGACTTAAATCTTAAAGTGAGAAAATACAAGCTTTTTTATACTTCAGTATATTTGAAGATAAGTCCTTTTGTACTTTTGTCAAAGTAAAATGTAAATCGAGAACCTCTACTTTTCCCTAGGACATCTCTACTTTTACTTAAGAGCAGGAATTGTGTTCTTTGTCCACCACTGGATAGAGAGGCAGATATTTTGAGCACTAAACAGATGGAGACAGTGGCATTGTGTTACACACTTAATGCAGGCAAAATTTTGGACGTATATGTGGCAGCCCAGGAAAAAAGTCTACTGTACAGTATACTATAAAATTCTGATGACAATAGACTTTTCAGATTTAAATACGTCTCTCTTCCAGAAATATATTTCTGTCATTTCCATATCATTGAATGTGAAAAGACAGAAAACGGCTCTTAGCGTTTAATCAAATATAACTTGAAGATGGTATGTGAGTATAAACTGAACTGATTAGATTTAAGACTTCTAGTGAGTAGAAAGTCCGCTGTAAGTTTTTTTTTTACTCTTATTCCGTTCCTAAAATAACGCTTTTCACTTGCATTTTGTTGTTTGCTATATTGCATTAAAGGTGGAAAAAGATCAGACACAATTTATCTTTCTTTATCTATCGACTGTTTCTTACACTCACTCCATATCAAACATCAAGGTTAAAATAATCCAAACATTTCCATGTAATTTTGGTGAAATACTGTATGTGACATGCCCAATCGTGTTATTGCCAAACTGCTACGATTTAGCAGCAGCGGCATCCCAGACTGTTCCACATTTACATCAAATCTGTTCTAGTATCATGTCGTCACTTACGGTAGATCTTGACGTTGACCGTGGCCTCGGCTTCCTTGTCCTCATTCTTTGCCACACACTTATATATGCCAGCGTTGTCCACAGTAGCGCTGTAGATGGTGAGTGTGGACGAGGTCTCATCATTACGGCTAACACTGATGTCCTGTCTGTTTGGCAGCAGCTTCTCTCCACTGGGAGCAAACCAGTCGATGTCCTTCACATCGCCGACCACTGGGAGCACAGTGAAAGAAAGAAACCTCAATGAACTGTCAGTCAGCTATCTTTATAACCAACAGAGACTGACAACCCTTCTTCTTTAAAATGTGAATTTGTATTGCCAAGCTCCGACTTTGTTTAAAAAAGCAAACCTCAGCGTTCATGGACATATGGGATATGTGTTCTACAGTACTTTCAAGATCCGTCACAAGGCTTATTCCCCAATGATGTGCGTTGGAATTGTGTTGAAAAATCAGCTACCTCAGGTGTTTCTCATTATAATTGAAACATTAGATCTAGCAGGTTTAGCAGGTGGGATCCCGAATGACTAATGACTAATGGCCCAGTGCCGGCCCACATGCACCGCTTTGATATGGCGCACATACCCCGTGAAAGGATGGCTATGGATTCATCCAAATCTGGCTGGCAGAAAAGCTATAACTGAGTCTTGATTAGGCCTTATCTCTGACAGGATATGGAGCAGAACTTACAGTTGGGGCACTCTAGGTCCAAATTGGATCTCAATTAGATATGATGGTTGCATTCGAGCCATTTTCTCATATAGATTAGATATAAAACCATCAGCCCATGATACACTTTGGTCTACTGCCAAATTCGACCCTTATGAGGAAAGTGTCCTGAGTTGAGTTCAGCCTATGTGATAAATACTGAAAATGTGCACAGCGGTATTCAGGTGTTACCTCAGGACGGCATTCATATGTGAATTTACAGGAGAGTCTGGACACGAGGCAAGGTACATCCTGAACAGGCTGCCAATTCATCACAGGGCACACACGTGCACACAAATTTATTCACAATTAGCCTACTATGCATATCAGTGCATATGTCAGTGCGTACGATAAAGGCATAAAAAAAGTGGTTTGATGGTACATGGGGTGAGGACATAACTGCCATTACCTAAGTTAGAGTTAGATAAGGTTGTTTTTATAACAGTTGAACTGGAAAGTGTTTTTCATAATTATGTATTTTAGAGTGCTCTAAAATGTCTCAGCAGCCATTCATCTGTCTCATCAAATCTCTAAAAACATGCTCTCTGCGTTAGCCCTGGATGGCCATAGCGTCTAACAGCAATCTGTAAGCCATTCAAAAGCAGAACGCTCACAAGCATCAAAGGGTTTCTATAGTCTTCATTGGCATCAATTGGCCAATTGGATCTATTTAGCCCACTAATTAAATGATAAGAGGGTAAGATTGTCTCAACCACTTGAAGGGATAAAATAAGAAAACATAAATGAATCCATTATTATTATTTTGTCCATTATTTTGGACAAAATAAGAAGAAGAAGAAGAAGAAAAAAAGAGAAAAATCTATTTGTATATCACTTCTTGCATGGGGCCCATTGTATTGCAATTGGAAGCTAAATTGAGATCTGCATTGTCAGGTTCTTTCTTAGAGATGAGTATTTGATTTAAAGCATCTTGATTATATATCTATCTATATAACTACATGGCAATTGCTTGAACTGTGTGTTTATTTTGTTAATCTGAATGGTCGCACAGACATTCAGCATAGGACATCTCTGACATACTATCGCAAAAGAATATTGAGACATGGCTCATGAATACAAATTCAAATACTGAAAAGAGATCAGGTTTGCTTTAGTCTGTCTGACTTACCTTCACATAAAAAGAACTTGGATTCTCCGACACTGATTTCTCCATGGGGTGGCATAATCTCCACTTGCAGTGAGACTGCAAGAAAAAAAAAAAAAAAAGAAAGACAAAAAAAATGAGTTAAAACAGAATATGTTGACAGACATACAGATCAACAAGACAGAGAAATCGAATAGCAATGGGACTTGTCTGTCCATGTCACGGTGATAACACCGTGGACGGACTGGTGGGAGGATGAGGGCCACAAGGCCGTGTTTGTAAGACCTACAAATAATGATATGTCAACCAAGTCATTGCACTCTAAGCCCAGGTCTGTTTTTATTGACGGATTGGAGTGAAGGGTCTCGGAGAAGCAGGGTGAGGAGCCAAGGTACAGGGATGAAGGAACTGATGCGGCTACATCAGCCGGTAACCTTGGCAACCCTTGAATGCTGTCGGGAGCAGTTATTGGAAAAGCTATCTGTCTGACAGGTTCTTCAACTAAATATGACAATTAGGACAAGGCAACGTAAATTACTAAGCCTCACAAAACTTATTTTCTGCTCACAATTACTCGGGAGCCCTGAGACCTATTTATAGTCCACCATAAGCTTGCATTTTCTCCAGTTTAATCAAAGAGACCTGTTTTTTTTTTTCCCCTCCCTCTCCCACACTGTGCAGTCGGTAAAAGTAACACCATAAATCATAGCATATTAACATTCTGAAATATAAGCTAATATACTTCGTCTCTCTTCATCGACTTTAGCTGATGACAGAAACGAACTATCATATGTCAAAGAAAGTCATACACTATTTGATATTATTATTTGTTAGTTTCCATTTTTTTGCATGAGTAAATTGGATATAAATCACACTGGTAAAAAAGTGAAAATAATGATTTCTGCCTCCCTCCATAATCCTTTATTGCTTTCTATACACCCAGATGCACTACTGCTTTATTATTCTGATGTGTTTGATGCAAGCTTTGTCTTGTCCTGTAGCTTTAGACACAATAAGGCACACTGGAATGTACACCAGGATAAAGACACTGAATGAATGAAAATATAGACTATAGAGTTCTTTGGCAAATGGCTGAGATCTCTGATGGACCTGCCACACATTCAGCTATACAGCAATGCTTATCAGAGAAAGGCGCTTTAAATGAATGTGCATAAACTTGATGCGCCTTTCAGCACCTTGTCAAGAGGAATGCAGTCCATTCAGCCCTACACAGAGCTGATAAATGCTCCAGGTAGACCTGCTATAATGGTGCGGCCCATAAAGAGCTGAAATGCCTCAGAGATGCTTCCTACTCAGAGTTTTTGTGCTTAGGAAACACTTTCAGCTTTAGAGGTTAGTTGAACTAGGAAGAATGTAGGGAGACAGCTCTTTAGTCAGACAATTCTTCCCCAGGTGACACTTTTCAGTCACAGGGTGAGCGTAACTGCTTAGAATATCCAAGTTATTTCTAATAATTTCATTTTCAATGAAGTGGTTTTGGGTTTTTTTAAATGGTATGTACACTTTCCGTGCAACCGAGCGAAATTACACTTGTGGCGGAAATGAGAATGTTATGAACATAAAGGACTACAAGAATGCACAGTAAAACATCTATTAGGTACATTAAACGCGGGCCCCATTTGTAGGTTTATAGTGAAATTCCTGTGTTGTGTTTGTGTGTGCACTGACTCTATAAACTCTGTAAACAGGAATGCCCCGTGTAGTCCCTCACTTTCTTTATATGGTCATTGATTCTATTTTAATATCCACATTCAGTAAGGACCTTTCATTTCCAATCAGAGGTAATGTGTATGCATTTCTGAATTCAAAGTTCCATTCTACAATTTGCTGTTTTCTGGTTCGTTAATGTACTTTGCACTTAGGAGCCAAACTACCCTTAGCTTGTTTCATGGTTTCGACTTCTACATCCTCAAAAACGTTTACATTCGATTTTGAACTTATCTTTTGCATCCTAATTAATCATTCCATTTTTATCTTGTCAACACTGTGTTCGGCATTAGTCTGGTGTATTAATTTAGATATTATTTAAAACACTCTGAGTTAGCTTCGTAAGCTTTTTTTTTTAATCCTGGAGCCAGAGTTTAAGCATGAGCAAAAACTACAAAAACACAAAGGACCTTAGAATGCCAAATCAGATGCTCTTTTTTGGTTTGTTTACTATTAGATAACAAAAACAAGCCAGATTTCATTGGAAAGGCTGTCTGTTATCTACAAAATAGACTGTAATTTCGTGTGTCAGAATGATGCTTTGTTGGCAGGGACACTACTGTAGCAATAGTAAAGACTAGTTATTAGTTGGTAAATATAAATAGCTACAAAGCAGGCCCACAACACTTAGACTTTATAATGTACAGACTATTTAGGAACAGCTAAATACATCAGATAGTGATAGTGGTAATGAAACCATATTGGGACTTCACCTTGTTCGGAAATGCATTCCAAAATATCCTTTAGTAAATTGTATTTTAAGCTTAATGACAATGCTTAAACTCGTTTCCCAAAACTGTTAGGTCGAAATACCCTGGCCTATATGAAAGTTGGCATTTGGATTTAAATAAGCAACCACCCATGTCGGAAGAGGAGTGCTTCAACTCTTCCATCATCAAAGTATCAAGCAAATTTAATGCAAAGAAATAAATGTTGTGACTGGGCACGGTCAATGATTTTCGAATATTCAAATAGTATAGTGATATACTGTATATATACATATATATATTTGTTTTTCCATGCGACTATGGTTTTGTCTTTAAAAACCAAGAGCAACATTTTTCCCCCTTGGCTTTTATATACAGTATTATGCAAAAGTTTAAGCATGTTTATTTTATGACTTCTGTAATGATTCTGATTTCCAAACATTAGTTACAGCAAAAAACATTCTCCAGCAAAAAATTTAAATAAAATAAAAAGTAATCTTACAGGAACATATCTAAAGACCAGATAAGAAAGCGTCATATTACATAAAAAAGAGGTGTGACACTAAAACTCAGTAAAACTAAACAGCCTTTTTCAATGAGCTTTTTGAATAATTGACTTTGTTTCATTAAGTACGGTTTAATGCTTTATTATAGTCTTTTTTAAATACTCTTTAAATTTTTTTATCCTTGCCCTACAGAAGATATTTGCACGGGTCTAATAGTTTTGCACAGTATTGTACATAAATTTGGCTGCTTTCCCATTCAATGGTTTGCTGAATTACAGTCTAGCATTTTTTATTTATTTTGAGGAGTTTTGATGTAGCACGACTTGTTTGACAGAAAAATACAGTATATAAATAATTTGACAGCACAATTTGATTTTTGCAGTTGGAAGAAAAAAAAAATATTGGAAACTGTCAGAAAAAAGTATTGCAAACTGATAGAGAATATTTTGTGCATGTTTTCCTTGAGTCACAAAGCCATTAAAAAACACAAATGACCATGTATTAAGCCTAAATTGTTTTAGATGTGTATAATTTTGTGTGATTTCTCAAAATGCTAGAATTCCACCTCCCACAGTTTTGTCACAATGGATAAATCAGCCTGCAGTTGTGTTTGTGGTTATTTAAGTATGCAGTTTAGCATCAATAATGTTGTTTGAGTAAAAAAAAAAAACAAAGCAAAAAAAAGTATATATA
>JAQQZT010000011.1:9739725-9757370 GCA_030068275.1 Clarias platycephalus | reverse complement strand
ATATATACAGAGAGAGAGAGAGAGAGAGAGCAAACGTCATGCTTTGATTGTGATTTTGTAGTGCATTAGACCTCAAATAGTCACTGCATATTAAATCAAGGAAAAATTTCTTGAGTTATGTATGCACAGAAAACCTTTTTAATTGAAAGGATTGTTTAAGATCATGAAAAACTTTATAAACAATACAAAAACTTCAGGTGATATCATCATCAGCCTCTACCAGATGCAGTTAACCCAAAAGCTTCCCACACAGCATGTGTAACTCATTATTCCTTTGTTTATCTGAAATTAAAACAATTAGAGTTGATCATGCATCATGGCAAATCCCAAATGTGCTAAACTAGGGCTAGTGATAGGAGCAAGAGGGAAAAAAGAGAAGCATCCATTTTAGTGAAACAGTGAAACAAGTGAAACAGAAGAAGCTATGATGTACAGTAGTAACTGCGTATGTTTGATTATAGCTTTGTTAAATACATAACAGTGTTTATACAACATCTAAATCAACACGTATATGTCTAAGTGACACATGCGTGTACTCCATTAAGGCATCCCTGCGATGGCGGTAATAGTGTGTAAACATCCTTTTTCTTGGATTCAATGTTCTCCAAAAACCCATTTAGTTCACAAATGAAGGCCGCTGCTTTGTATGCCACGTAGTTTCGTTTTAATGATCATGTGACAGAAAGAAGCGATGTTATTGGCTTCTTAGAACATGTCTACAAGCTTTAGATCAAGAAGGAGTCAACTATGTGTCATGTTTTGTCTAAAACCTGGAAGTTCAACGCTGGTACAATAAGGTTTGAGCAAAAGTCTTGCTACTGTATCAATATGTTCATAAGTGCATTTACTCAGCTGAACAGTAGGCTCATTTGTGTAAGTGGTAAGTACTCAAGTTTTCTGATCACTAAGACCGGAGTTGCCATGCTGTCTCCTGAGCCTCCGAGTTATTTCTACTGTAATCACGTCTAGTCTAAGATCAGAGCTAAGAAAGAAAGTAAACGTGTAAATTAGAAGTCAGGGCCTGCATACTGACCAAGACCTATTTTTTCCTCTACTGGATGAAAACTCCCACCTAATTTAATGCCATTTGATGTTCCACCACATTACACCGATATTATAAGTCTGTCTGAGATGATAGTGTTGGCTGTCTGAATTCATTTTGGAGCTGTAGTCAATGGCCAGTGAAATGTAAGTGTCAGCTTTGAACGAGCCACAATAATTGTTTAGCACTGGCGATTAAATGTTTTTTTATACGCACAATGAGATGTCTTAAAGAAAGAACAGCTTGAGTTTGTTTAAATCCAACTGTTTGCTTTAAACAATTCAACCCGATAAGTGAACACAGGTGTGGAGTGCGGTGACACTGACACTGCTGCTGAATTTGTAATGCCTTCTTTAAAAGCTAAGCAATTGGAGCTCAACACTTACAGACTGTTGACACAGCGAAAGTAAGACTGTCTTCCCTGACAGCCAAATAAACCTAAGGAAATACAATAGGAAAGTAAATCGATAAGCCTAATTGCAAAATAAATCCAAAGCTCCACAGCTTTCACGATGGCAACTGTACCTCCAGTATCACCACACGGTGTGTAATTTCTAAATAACTAAATAAATAAAGTAGGTATGGCAGGGAAAAAACTTCAGTTAAATGTTAAAATACTGTACCTTCTCTCCCTCTGTCAGTACCAGTCAAAAGTTTGGATACATCTTCTAATTCAATGTTTTTTTGTTTCGTGATATATTTTATAAATTCTAAAACAATACTGAAGATTTCATACGTATAACACATACGGAATTCGGAATTTAAGTAACAATGACTAACAGCAACAGTCAGTTTTCGACATGAAGGTCAGTTGTTATGGAATAGTTCTTGCAAGAACAGTGTTTTCAAGTGCATCTGGAAAACCAATCAAGCGGCATGATGAAAACTGGCTCTCATGAAGATCATTCCAGGAAAGCAAGACCAAAACATAGAGTTCTCAAAAATCACCAAAGATCTACTTATCTCAGATTAGAGCCTTTATGAAGGCTTTATAGAGCACAAGTAGCAGACAAATGTCATTACCAACTGTTCAAAGGTGATTATTGCATATTTTCTACATATACAGTACAATGCTTCTATAACTTCCGTGGATGATTACAGTTCTGAAATTGTTGGACATAATTGGAAAAGGCACATTTGTTCAAATATAAGCTTCCACCAGAAATGGTATAAGTCAGAATGAAAACTAAGCCATGAGGTCAAGTGAATTATCTGTGGACCTGCAAAACCGGATTTTGTCAAGACACAGATTTGGGAAAAGCTACAAGAGAATTTCATCAACATTGAAAGTGTCCAACAACCAACAGTCTTCTCAAATCTGGCACCCAGCCAAACTAAGTACTTGGCTAAGAAGGACCTTGGTCAGACAGGCAACCAAGAACCTAAGGGTGGCTATAAATTAGAACCTTATGGCTTGTTCCCTTGTGGAGATGGGAGTGTCTTATGGTACTGTAGGACAACCAATCAGGTCTCTAGAGTGGCAGATTTCTCACTAAACAGCACATGACAGGCTGCTTGGAGTTTGGGAAAAAGCACCTGAAGGACACATCATGAGAAACAAAATCCTCTTGTCTGATGACATAATTCTGGTGAAAATCAGGCACTATGCATCTCCTCATTAATCCCATTCCTATAGTCAGACATGGTGGTGGCAGCATCATGCTGTGGGGATGTTTTTTTCTGTAACTGGGACTAGGAGACTAATCAGAAGAGAGGGGAAATTGATGCAGAAAATCAAAGACCTATGTGCTCAAGATCTCAAGCTGGGGTCACAGTTTACATCTCACCAAGGCAACGACTGAAAGCATACCACCAACGAAGCAGAGGAGTGGATTTAGAACCACTCCTGGAGTAGAAGCTCAGATAGAGTTTAGATCTGAAGCCAAAAGAGCATCTCTGGAGGGACATGAAAATGGCTTTTTCATTAGGCTTGAACAATTCTGGCAAGAAGCATAGAAGGAAAAAGGTATGCCAAGCTTGTAGCATCATTCAGATTGTAGGAAGCAGACTTGGAACCAAATGGTGGGTCTGAATACTTGTGAAAATGTGACATTTCAGTCTTTATTTTTTAATAAATTAGCAAAACTCCAAGCACCTGTTTGAACTTTGGCATTGTGCAGTACTGTATGTACTGTACAATGATTTTAATCCATTTAAAATATGCATGAAACAAAACCAAAATGTAGAGAACTTGAAAGGGTGTGAAATTTTTCCATCAGCACTGCACATACAGGCATACATACGTAGAGATTTAACTGATACTACTAGTCATGGGAAGACAAAATTAAATTTGCCACTTAAAGACAGACAGAGTTAAGAGCTTTAAGATTTTTCGTATCATGATAAGCTGCAGTTTTATTAATCTCAAAAAAAGAAAAAAGAACTAAATCTGTCGGAATAACAGTTTATAGCTGCTATAATGTAAGTGACAACAATAAACATACTGTAGCTATAAGTAGACATGTAAGATTATTTAATTACCCAAAAAACAAAACCAAACTATTTGTTTGCTGGTCAGTGCTATGGTGTAAGAGGAATAAAACACCCCAGGGAGTGTTGTAAATTTAAAACTAATCAAGTTAGTAAGAATAACTCTTTGCTTTGGGCCAACTCAGCATGCAGTGTCTTGTTTTGATCCTTGCTTTATATAGAGAGACATATTTAGGCTTGCAATTTCTGCATATAGTGTATACTAAACTGTCGGGCCAAAAATGTTTCCTTATGCTTGGAGAAACACTTTCACAGTCCTGGAATATGACTGTGCCATCAGGGAAGAAAAACTCTGATGTGAATACCTGGCCATTCAGTACACTTAAGCTGAAACAACCCTAGATCATGCAGTAACACTGCCTTACTTACGCATGATTGCTTCATGTGCTTCCATTCTTACCCTAATGCACCCATTGCTCTGGAATTGGGTCAGTCTGGACTCATCAGACTGCATGACCGTTTTACATTGCTCCAAAGTCCAATCTTCATACTCCCTAGCAGATATAAGCCTTTTTTTTCTGATTTGTCTCACCAACAAGTGGTTTTCTTCTGGCCACATAGCTGTTTAGTCCAAACCTTTCTTCATCTTGTGTGTGTGCAAGTGATTGCACTATTACTATTAAACGTAGCTATGATATCTACAATAATTTTGTTAAAGGTGCAACTTCACCAAGCGTTTAAGTGATCTCCATTCATAATTTGCATTTCTGTTGTTGACAAGCTATGTGATCACTCCAGGTGTTTATAATGGATGTTGGACACTTCCCAAATTCAATCAATTCAAATATCCCTAGGTTTCTTTGATTGATTCAAACCAATAATCTGACCTTTTTGAAACCATGCTTTATTTACAATATATATATTTATTTTTTTTTCATTTTGGCCATGCAGTGTATATAATTCTGCATTCCAAAAACCCATCATAATAATTTCAGCTGAGATTACGCATGAGGTATTTTAATGGATAACATCTATCATACAAAGAAATCGGGGGGAAAAAAACCCCGCTGTCTGCATGACTTAATATATGTCTTGCTTATGCCTTAAGTGTGTACATGAATTTTGAAGAGACTCAATTCACCATACGCTCATTTTATGGTTTTGTAAGCTTTCCAAAATGTGTTTCTGACAAAGTTGTTGCTACCCCATACTAACTCTCATGACCCCTTTACTTCTGCATAAAGACTACAGTTGTATATCAAAATCAGCCAGACTTAAGCTGCAGCAATTTACAGAAGACAGTCTAACTAATGGAATGTTTTTGCGATATTTGGGGAAAACGAATAACCTGACATCCCGAGCATACATGTGAGACAGTAACAAAAACTCAGAATCGGGACAGGACCCTGGAGCCGCAAGGCACAGAAGATACCCGCTGCGCCACTGTGCCGCCCACAGCAGGTGTTACATTATAAAATTTGTTCGAGTAAATTATTCACATTCATAAACTGAGCCCAGATAATTCATATAATATCTCCAGTTTCAAGGGGCAAAATACTTCTCGTGCTTTCTGCATTTAAAAAAACTCAGAAGCAGCGATGCCCCAAACACAACTGCAAATTTCTGAAGCCAGTGTGATTTTTTTTATTGTACCACTTCATTCACATTATCCTGTAACTTTGATGAATGATCCATCATTCATTTTGATCTATAAAACATACCCATAAAATTAACACAACTGACATATATATCCTGAAGAGCTGCTGTTAATCAGAAAGACGTATAGAACAGAAAAAGTGTACACACAGCGTTGAACTGTCAGTTCAGACTTACTGTAAATCTTTGCTGCCCAGATTAAAGTAGGGAATGATGTTCCTCCTCCGCCTAGCCAGTTTATTTTTTATCATTTTAAGGTGGGTATACTGTAAAAGTACTTTGAAATGCCATACTAGGCAGGGGATGAAGGGAAGATAAAAGTTTGAGTGCAATGTCAAATTTTATATGTTTTTCTTCAACAGATTTAGGGCTAATAAGCACACATCAGTTCACAGACACCTTATCACAGGTCTCCTTCTGAATGAACAGAGTTTAAGTAAGCGTCTTTACAGTATGTGTGCCAGCCAAAACTATATTAATAGAATTGCTAAATAAGAATCTGAAAGCGGCCTTGCTCGATAAAATGAATCAAAACGTTCTATTGAGTGTGCTAAATTAAGGGTATAAAATTTGCATATTTATATTTAAATTACTTAAAATATATGCACTTTACTGAGATCACATATTCCAAGGTGTGTTAGTTCATTAAACAAGCAAAATACAACTGTATTCCAATTCTAAATGTCTCACATTTGGGTTTAATTACTTACACTAATTAATGTTTTCATGTTAATAGTAAAGAATTAATGAATACATCAATTACTGGGATCCATGCAATGGTGTGATATAGCAGCAAATTTAACAGTGTTGATGAAAAGAAGGAAATACCAACAGCAACAACAACAACAAAAATCTTAAAATCAAGAGGGGTTATCAGAACCATGTCAAATAAAAAGCGATACGATGGACAACACTTATCTGGCTCCAAGGAGAGACCCCACTACGTCTTCCAATTCGCTTTACCAAGCTGTTTTAACACATTTTGATCACTCTCCAGAATGAAGAGAAATCTTGACCTTTAGCAGGGTAAGACTGGCTGCCATATATGCTTTAGAGTTTCATACAGTAGTGACAAGTACTCTCAGGCATGGCCAGCCCTAATGACCAAGTATACCTTGATTCGCTCATCGACATAACCATTTATCTTGATTACCTGATCCAGAACTGTCAGCTGTATCAGAGAGCTGTCATCACAGATACAGTTTCTGAATCAACATGACCCGTGCCACTGGGCGCTGCTAAATGGGAAGGTCAAAGAAAGAGGTTTTACTCTGGTTTGCCAACGTGTCAGGTCATCAGTTAAGCCTTTCACCAGGGTGCCCTTCACCTTCTCCTTATCAGAATTACTTAAGGGTTCCACCCCTTTACATGTCAAGACCCCAATGAGTTTCTTTCAGTTCATTCACAATGAGTCACTATTTCTTAAAGTCCATATAATTCACTCAGACCGTATTCTTATGCCTCACAGCTCTTATCGACTACCGGAAAATCTGCTGACCAACATACCAGTACAACATTCCCAAGTTATCCCTAAAGCAACCTTTGTGCATCCAATCCATCTCCGGAAAATTCGTAGGCGCATGAATGGTAAACCAAAAGTACACATGATCCTACAAGTTGGTGCTTTCCATAAAGAGTCCGTATCAATCATGGGAACAATCACAGCTAAATATTCCATGCCCTTGGATGCACCTTGATGATTCTGATTTTACCTCCTATCATACTTGATGTCTAAAGCTGACTGTTCTTTAACTAGGCACAACCACAGTCCAGAGTCCAGAACAATCTGCCACAATTCTTTTTAATCAAATGTTTATGAGACACAGAGAAGATTTTCAGAAAAAAAAAAAAAAAACAGCACCAATGGTTTTCCTCTTGTGGCATCAACCTGCTACCAGGCACATCTCCATCATGTACATCCTCTCTCCCTGACTGAGAGAAAGTAACCATGGAGAGATGTATCACTGAAGTGCTGCAGAAGGATTACATCCTCTAGTCTCATCTCTTCTCGAACAACTGTATACCACACCAAGTTATTTACCCAGTTAGTTACCTGCAAACTAGTGTATATTAGAATGGCAGGCAAATGTAAGACACATCCTCTGGCTACTTTAAATACTGTGCAGTGCTGCATGGTCTATCTTGCAACTCCTCTGTTTTCCAGTGTTTGATAAATGATGTACTGAGAGACATGCTGGGATGCTTTAACAGTGTGTACATTAGTTACATACTGATCTTTTTCTTAGCATTCAATGGGAAACAGCTCTATGCTAAACTTGAGGAATGTTCTTTGCCAGCCCTCAGGGAGTGGCCATGGTCCATTTCTAAGAGAGTCAAAGATTTACAGGCATTTTTGAGTTTTGCAAATTTTATTATAAGGAATATTATTATTGAGGATTCATTTGACGTTTAAGTTCGATAGCTTGTCCCCTTATTGCTTTTCTTAGGAAGGGATCCAAGTGTCTAACCTGAAATCCAGCTGGTGCAGAGTCCATTCAACAAGCTAAAAAGCTGCATTTACCACAGCACCAATTTCGAAACATCCTAACCATACTCAACATTTCATTATTGAAGAGGATGCTCTTGAGAGTGTAGTCAGAGCTTTGCTAAGCTGATCCGAGAGAAATCCAAGATACATCCTGTGGCCTTCTTCTCAAGAAAACTCACAACAGCAGAAGACTTTATCTAAAAGACTTTATCCACTTCAGGCTTCACACACTTTAACTTCACCCTCTTGTACCGACCTGGTTCTAAGAACACCAAAGCTGATCCCTTGTCTCATCAGTTCCACACCTCCTGCCAAGCCCCCAACTGTGAAACCATTCCTGCCGCTATCCACATCTCAACATACAAAAAAAACAAACAGGAAATACTATGAAAAAGAAATTGTTTTACTAAAGTATATCTACTAAAGTATATTCCACTACCGTGAGGCGACAAATCTCTTATTCACTCATGTACAGTATTTAGATCTTTCGGAATTACCGAGGACATCGTGAGCGACAAAGAAGCCCAGTTCACCTCCAGTCCCGCCCAGCTTTATTTAAAAAAAGGGATCTTTGTAAGTCTCATATCAGGCTATCACTCACAGCCTTAAAATTAAGTAGATGAGCAAATCAAAAGATAAGCATCTTTTGGAGAATGTACTGTTGTGAGAATCAAAATGTTCAAAATGGTCCCAGTTTCTCCCATGGCCTGAATATGCCCGAATTCCTGACACACACTTACCTTGCTTTATTGTGTCTTAGGATATTAAACCACTCTATTTATCTACAATCCTTTCCCCTTTGTGGCTGACTGGTCCCAATACAGCTAATAGCTAGAACAAGTGGCAGAAAGAAACTCAAGCAGTTTGAGGTGAAACCAATATGATCACGCACCACGGTGATCAGGTTTGTCATTCCAGACAGGATCTACAGTATAGACTGTACCAAGCTGTAGAAAGCTCAACTGATGATGATACTGGACCATCATCAGTACAATCAATAATGTAACATGCTTTAGCTTCCCATGCATTGGGGAACCCAGCTAAATCATTTTTTCGAGAGAGAGAGAGAGAGAGAGGGTATACTTGAGTACATTGTTGTATTGGAAGGATGCGGTCCAGAAAAAAAAAAAAACTCACGGATTCCCGCAAGTGATGTTCTAGATCATGCACTTTATCATGCAAGACATCCAGCATGACCTGGTGCCCGTCCCAGAGGATTCCCTAAATAAAATTCAGATCCCAGAGGGAGCTATTTGGAGGGAGAGGGTTGTGGAAAACAACACTCTGTTCCCTGTTACAAGCGGTTTCCCTATTACTAACCTGTGACACCTGTCTTGCAATATCCAGAACCTATTTAAAAAACACTTTAGTATCCAATTCAGTGAGACGTATTTCAGCCTGGGTCTCACATTACCAGGCCTTGCTTTCGCTCTTGTTACTCTGATTTATTGTGCTTTGCCTGATCTGCAATTGCATGCGTTTAAGTCTACCTAATCTGACAAACTGCAATAATAACAACGATAATACTTATAACTATAACTATACGATCACTATTACTATTAAAGGTGGCTCATATCTATGTGTAAGAGTCACACAGTCATTCAGCACCAGGTGATTAGACAAAGTCTTACATCCCCTACATTTGGGTTTTAATATTTTCCATTTTGGGCATGCTTCTGCAGGCGTGTTATAGACTCAGTCGCAAGTGTAATAAACATAAAATGAATTGTCTAATCAAAGTAAAAAATATACAAACAGATGACAGAACTGCAAGTGTGGAGGTTTTTCATTTTAAACAAGGGAATTCTGGCTTTTCTGTGCAATCTGTTTGGAGAGAAAATGTAGCACGAAGCCATTCAAGCATTACCGGCTTAAACCTGTCTAAAATTTTAAATCACTAATGCATCTACTGGTTTACTTTAAGTATGTGCATGTATGTGTGTTCACACATATGCATGTGTGAGCAATTAATAATAATAATAATAATAATAATATTAATAATAATAATAATATGTGCTTAATGGCTAGCACTGTCACCTCGCAACAGGGTTGGCTCCCTGGTTTCCTTTCACAGTTCAAAGACATGAAGTGTACAGTATGCATTCCCAAATTGCACATAGTGGGTGAATACAGTAGGTAAGTGTGTGTATGTGTATGCCCTGCGATAGAATGGCATCTCATCCAGGGAGAACGCCGCCTTATGTCTTAAGGTTTACTGGGACAGGCTCCAGACCCCCTTCGACACGCCACAGGTTAAGTAGTATAGGATTATAATACTTCTACTACTTCTAGTACTACAACTGCTTCTACTACATCCTAATTTTTAGGATCATTATTATCAATGCATCTAGAATTTGAATAAATAGAATCAAGTGCTTTACATCCATTACATTCAATCTCATTATTGATAATGAAAACACAATTATGTTACCATCCAAAAACTAAACATACATTTTGTATAAGGGGTTGTTGCATTCGAATATTATTAACAATGCAATTGTGGGGGGAAAAAAAAGAAAACGATTTTTTTATGACAAAAAAAGAGAGAATCATGGCCTACCCAAAATGTTTTGTCTGCTTCACTTCACAATATCATACACTGATTGTAAGTAGCAGATATTTCATAATGATGTATAGCCAAACTGTTTTAATTCATTATTTCACTTTAAAGTAACTGCATTACTATCTTGCTTGTTTTTCATATTTAAAAAAAGGTAATTCAATTGAATCAACTGCTTGAAGACAAGATTAATGCAACATGTCTAGGCGACTAAGCATGTGATTGATTTGTAGGTTGAACCAGCTGTAAAAAAAAAAATGTAAAAAAAAAAAATCAGTATAACCTTCCACTCTAGAGTTAAAGATCCAAACTCACTACTGCAATTTACAGCGAGCTCTCTGAGGGACGTAGTAGATTAAACCAGCGGCTTCACGCGGGATATGCGAGGCACTGACTTTTCGGCGTATCAGTCATTAGTGTTCTTTCTCTCTCTGCGTGCACTTGCACGCTTCTTTGATTAACTACACAAGAGAGTAATTGCTGTTATTCCAACTTTTATGCACGGCATAAAACAAGTATGTGTGCCTAATTTGAGGTTGGTGCTAAATGAGATGCTACAGTACAACACTTTGTAAAACAGCTGTTTAAGTTTAATGCTCCAGCCGTGCATCGTGGCCACGCACCCAGAACAAGACGGCATGCGTCTCAAGGATCCTGTAAGTGCCAAACGGTAGTGCAGGAAGGGGCTAGAACTTTTCTTGGAACTTGTACTGGGGAGCAACATCGAAAGTATGGCATGCACTCCGTATACATGGATTTGAAAAAAAAAATCATGATTATTGATGTGACATTTTTGAAAAGGAACCTCCAGTGTCAGCATGTTGTAACAATCTGAGGTCGGGTTTCCCATGATAAGAGGGTTCTCAGAATGAAGACATTTTGTGCTTTGCACTTTTTAAATAACCTGACAAGCTGCTAAATTGTTTTACACAAGGTCCACAACAAGGTGTCAATTTAATTAATTTAAAAAATGCTTAGGGTCGGTATAAAAACACACCAGGAAACCGGAAAATAATCAACTACGACTTCGGGGTTTAAAATAATAGTCACTGCACACACTGCTTTGCTTTATTGCAGGTCAGCACAAAACCTATGCCTTTCAACAAAGTGAGCTTTAAGGCATTTCCATCTCCACTGCTGACCACAACAACCATTTCAGCAGCATTACGAGAGCTAAAAAAAAAAAGAAGTCATGTTACAAATTGAAATGATCATGCAGCACTGAACCTAATGCTCACATTCAGACTGATGCATGCCTGTTGTGTATAGGGGTTAGGACACCGGTATTCCTCTCCAATCGAGCAAACAAGCATGCACCCTCAGTGCTCTCTCATTGGCAATAAAAAGTTAAGGAGCAATCACGATTGCATTCTCAGCATGCACCGCTTCACTTTACCACAAAAAGCATGATTAATTTCTAGTTCGATGCTACAGCAGTCTGAATCCAATTATAAACCAGAGAAAACGCTATAGGAAAAAAAAAAAAAACACAGACGTTTAAGAGCATAAATCCGCAAGGTTACAAGGCCACCTCACAACACATTGAGCAGACAATGGAGTGGCTACTGAGCACCATTTCAAGAGACGATGAGGCAGAGAGACGAAGGATTGAACATAATTGGCCGTACATACACACTCCTTACTGGTCATAATTACATTCTAAGGGCGGTCATGTTGCCTCAGCGGCGGACCACAGTGCATCGGTGCCAAAAATGTGGTTTTGTTTTCGCTTTACCCCATTTACAAAGACGACGGCAGACAATAAGGAAGGACAATGTCCCGTTCAGGGCAATTACGAACGGGGCCATAACTCTATGTACTACACTTTCACACTAGGCTGCTTTCAGAGGACCTCATCCCTGACTAATTGTGTCAAAGGAAAGGACGGCGAGATAAAGCGAACCAGTGAAAGTCTCCTTAAGTTGACAGGACTGTAGAATTACAGCAGGAGAAGTAGAGGGAAATCAATGTCCAGGACTGACAGATGGGCCATAATGTGCTTTAAAGAGATATAAAATGGACACTCGAATGACATAAACAGTGCTTTGAAATGTAGCAAATTATTTAAGATGCTTTGGCATGTTTTGAAAAGTTGTTGATGCAGGGGGACTTATTCGCAATAAATTCTGAAATCTACAAAGCTAATGAGATTACACATGGAGAGAAATAAAAAATTTCATAAATCCAGACAAACACACACATGAATATCAAAAAGGACAGAAAAATGCTTTTGCTGATATTAAAAAACGTGTAATCCCACAGATGAACATAAAATGCACATTAATAGTGGAAAACAATTCCCTGGGAACATTGAGGTGGCTAGTATTTAATTCAGGGAGTGATCTTCAACAACCCTGATTTCACCATTGCTTTCCAACCTCATGTACTGTAGGGCGACACATTTTAATGCCTGGACCAAAGACCAAAGAGCCATGGAGCAAAAGCTAAGCCTTAAGAGCCTCAGTCCAAACACTGCTCTCATTTAATGGAGACTTTCTGCCGCACGCGAGCCGTGCAGAGATAAAGAGGCTGGAGGCATGGTTATAGATGTCTAATGCTGAGAGTGACACTGCTGTGGCGAACAGAAGGGCACAGGACAGCGGGCCTCGAGGCTTCTGAGTGAACTCCTGCTGTTTTAATATGACACGTCGGCCTGTTCCAGCCCATGCCAACCTCTCATCATTTCTCACAAGCTGGGCTCCAATGGACCAAAGAAATTATTTGGCATAGATGTTGGCAAGAACCAATGGCATTTTCAGAACATAAAATATGAAACAGAACATAAAACCGCTGTGATAGTAACTAAAAGTGCCCCCTCCCCCTTAAACTCAATCTGATATTATGAAGGTGTATGACTGACCTGGCGGCAAATAATGAAAAATATCTTCTTTAATCATTAGCCTTGAAGTTTTCCTTCTTCTCAATAGGTGCCATATTTATTAGCATGACTAAAATAGCCTGTTTTCCCCTAATTGCTTTGTGAAACAGTAATTATCCTAAGAAGGTCTTTTCCTGGCTTGTGAGTGAGCAGCTCTGTAATCTGTTATTCCAACATCGTCTATGTGCTAGATCCATTAGGACTCCTTAGTTACATCTCAAATACTATTTGTATTTGTTTACCTTCATTTTTTAAGTGCATATACTGTAGTCAGGTCCAAATATTTTGGAATTTTGGACATTTTTTACATTCAGAGCTGAATTTAAATTAAAACAAGCTTTAATTCAAGGAGTTTGACAAAATGTGGCATTAACCATTTAGGAATTACAGCCTGTCACGTTGTCCACTTGTGACAGGAATGCGTCCAAATTTTTTCGCCCCTCACTCAGTTCGAAGTCCCCCTTCCTACAGTAGGCAGCCTCCACTTCTGCAGGTGTGTAAAGGGGTAAGCCTATACACACACACACCCCTAATTCGGGGGCCTCATAAACAATGGAATGAACTAATGTGGTGGTATACAGATGCTACATATATATTTAAAATATATAGTTCTGTTCCAAAACTTATGGCTTTCACTGTAAGTAGGTCTTACATTTCTTTTCCTGTGGAACATGAAAACAAAATACAAGGGGTCACAAGCCTCTTTCTATGCAAAAGAAACTACACGACACATGCAAAAAGTTCAGCTGAGATTCATACAAACATCTGCATATGAATGAGCGGAACTAGTCGTATGGCTAACGCTTAACTAGCCATATACGTGTAGAAGTCATAAGTCCTGAAAAATTTACACATTATGTACACTGTGCAGAAATTCTAATGTACGTTGAGATTTACATGTTGACATGCTTTTCCATTCACCTCGGGTTTAAAGAGTGGTTGAGTTACTATAGACTTTCCTTCTGCCATTTTTCTCAGACCTCTCTCATCAACAAGACATTTGCAAGCATTCAATTTGCTAATGAAATAAGAACATATTGCACATTTTTAGCACATTTCAGCACATTTTTTCCCCTTCTGTGGTTTATCTGTTACAAAACGAAGAGTGGTGCATTCCTGCTATTATCCACGCTGTGTGTGGCAGGACAACGTTAGAGGCTAAATTAAAAATCAAATGCATCCTAAAGTGAATTGTGAGGTATCTTTGAACTGTCCCACTGTGTACCCAGAACAAAAGCGAAAGGCTTTCCTATCTGAAAGAACAGTTTGTGAGGCATAATAAGGATAATGAAACCCTGTAGGTTGTACCAAGAAAAGCCTGAAATCTCAAGAGTCTTTCTTTCACCTCTATCACCATTGAGAATTGTTTGCAGAATGCTAATTGCAATGAGAGATGAAACCGATGGTTTGGGTGACTATACTCAAGGGAAATCAAGTGCGCTCCCTAAAATGTGTTAGCAACCTAGGAAGGTCTCTTTAAAAGTGCATTATGCCTTTTTTCTTTGTTTTGATTTAAGGCATGGCAAAAAAGAAAACAAAACTTACTGATTATATATGAGATATCCTGAATAAATCATATGCTATGAGTTTTACAGTTATTTTTGAAATGACATGCTATGCTGGTTTAGTATTTAATAAATTACAGATTATTATGGTGATTACAAAGGTCCTTTTAGATTATCATGTCATACTGTATAGGAAGATTCCAATAAAATCTTGATGTGTGTCAGATTAAACAATGAGAATCTTTTAATGATAAACCTGCAGTTAAAAAGTACAGTGGAACCTTGGATTACACTCGCAAATCGAATTTCCCCATAAGAAATAATGGAAACTCGAATTTGTTCCACAGTGCCAAAAAATAAATACATAAAAATAACACAAATTAACCTGCAAAAGAGTGTGTGTAAGTGTGTATGTGTATCTGTGAAGGCGAAAGTAGGAGGGGTCTGTGTGTGTGTGTGTGGCACAGTGTCCTATGACGCGCGCGCACACAGACACAAAGAGCAGGCCGATACAGAGACAGAAAATGGATCTTTAACCTCTCTAATGAGACTTGCTTTGGCTTTACATGCGCACTGTACACACCACATACAGACACAAAATAAAATATGTGTTACGCACACACACGCGGTCACAGTGTTATAGTAAACAGTACACAGACATTGATTATATCTAGTCGTATAATCGCACAAAGACCCAGCAGGGGAGACGATTACCCACAATTCCGCAGCACAAGAGAGAGAAAAGCCGTTGGCTCAGATGTGATCACGTGATGCTCGGCGTCAAAACAAGAAGCGCATGCGTGATACAGTACATGATACTCTGTACTCATAAACCAAGACTTGTTCGTTTTCCAAGTCAAAATGTATTAAAAATCTTTGCTCGTCTTGCGGAACACTCGCAAACCGCGTTACTCGCAATCCGAGGTTTCACTGTATATATATTTTGCTCAAATCATAGGACATGATTTAGGTTTTGGCATGGCTAGTAACATATTTGTAGCTAGCCTCAGGCTTTGCTCATCCTATGGCATCCTCCTGATGGTGGGTAGGACTGCTATATCAGCTTGATAACAAAGAATTAGATTTTCGCCCACCACAGCAAATTCAGGCCAAAAAAAAATGCATTGTGTAAAGCTCTCCACACATCATTCAGGGAATATTATCTCTTGGAAGAATGTTATTTGAGCCCTCCAGTATAACTAGGATCTATGCCAAGATACACTAAAGGTTTTTTATTTTTTAAGTTGTTTTTTCCTTTAATTTGTCACCCCACCTACACTAGAGTCTTGGCTGTGGCTTATCAAGTTGAATGAGGTAGACTGCAATAAGCATTGCTCAGAGGAGGAGCCAATCAGCCAGAGAGCACCATGCTGGCAGTCAGATAATGATGGGAACAGGGCTAATTAAACAAGAAGACGGTTTAGGAAAAGAAAGGAGGATGAAGCTGGTAGCTGGGGACGAGATTAATTCTTCGAGTTCGATACGTGCCTGCTTTATGCAGATAGTCAGATGCACAGTCAGGCCTGGTTCAGTTCAACTTAATCACATTTAATTGACTTGTTAAAAGTCATCACAAACAGTTAGTCATTTGCAGTATTGACAAATATTTAAAAAAAAAAAACATCTGTCGATCTCATCTTCTAATCCGGCTTTCCTCTGGGATCTCAGAGATCTTGGAAATCTCTCTAACTCGATGTTGTACATTAGTGGTGCTTTACTGCTTAATCTTTAATTTAATTTGATGCTTTGATGCAGCGGGGTAACTGGAGAACTGCCACGTCAGCGAGGCATCCGTTTGATCTCCTCTAAAGCAAGCAATAGGCAATGAGTTAGCTACAAATTAGCCTTTCCCTTCCATCACAGGGAGTCACTATGGCAGACGGCTCCTCCTTCAGTGATCATCCATTAGCTCAGTACAATTTTATTCTTGATTCATAAGCCAAAAGGAAAAGCAGGTTTATACAGAACTCCTAAACTGAATAGAGAAATACTAAAAGTCGTGAACCTGGCTTATATGGATCAGCAAGTCATGAGCACTTCTTCTAACCTGAACCCTGAAAGAACCTGTTGAAACTATCTTATCCTCTTTTACGTAAGAGCTCCAGGACAGCCTTAAGCAGAGAGTGTAATTAGTTTGTGCTCTAGACCATGGTCCCCTAGGCAGTGGTGCTAGGCGGAGTAATGGTACATGAGGTAATCCTTACTAAGCTGTGTGGTGGACGAGGGGGGAGGAGTGTAGTTAGCCAAGCTGCAGCTCTCTGCATGCCAACTGTGTCTGTCCCAGTCTGATTAAAACCTGGCATTCAGACATACAGAAAAGGCACTGTCATGCCTGACCTCTTCTAGCATGGGTCATTCAGTGAGACCACTTATAAGGGTGGTGGTGGTCCTTTTAACACCTCATGGCAAGGCAAATCCTGAGGGCATGAAGGGATGCGTTACAACACAATACATTAATCTATCAAGAAAGAGATGCAGAGTGACATGATGGCACAGCTAATAGTGTTGCCACCACCGGACTCTAGGAAGTCAGATTCTATCCTGAGCTGAGCCATGCAGGGGGGCAGAGTATTCCTCATCCGCCACAACACCGACCAGGATAAAGAGCTGACTAAAGATGGATGAAGGAGATGTAAGATACCTGGAACACAATCCTGAAGCAGTTCTCTCCCTGAGGACTTTTCATTCATGTTGGAGCAATGCAGGATAAATATCCCACTGAGAAACTAGACAGTTCAAGTTCTTAAAATGTTAAACAACAAAAAGTTTTCAGACCCTTTCAAGTTCCCCACATCTTGTTATGTTTCACACTCATCTTTAAATGGATTCAATCCTTCACAATGACAAAGTGAAAACAGGTGTTTGGAGTGTTTTGTTCATTTATAAAAAGTAAAGACTGAAATATCCAATTTACATACTTATTCAGACCCTTTGTTATGGCACATGCGATTGAACTCTGGTGCATCCTACCCCTATCAATTATCCTTGAAATGCTTGTACAACTTTTGAAGTTTGAAGTCCACCTGTGCCTAATTGTATTCATTGGACATAATTAGGAAAGGCACACAACTGTCTATATATATATA
>JAQQZT010000011.1:9714092-9731340 GCA_030068275.1 Clarias platycephalus | reverse complement strand
GTGTGTGGTGTGCGTGTGACTCCAGGCTCTGACCTTGGGTTCCTGGTCTCCTGGTCTAACAGATGTATTTTGCATTTTTATTTGCATTCATCTGATAAAAACTCTCTCTCTCTCTCGTTCTCTCCCACGCTGGCTTGGACAAAAGATACAGTGTGTTTCCAATCTAATCAGCTAATGAAGAGCACATAAAGAACTCCCCTGGATGAAATTTTCCTTTTTCAGAGTGGTACGACACGGGGGTGGGAGATAACCTGGCGTGAGATGGAAGGTCTGGCACTGATCAGCTTCACTTATATTGGAACTTTTTCGGGTCATGCACCTTGTCAGTTAAGATTTATGTGTTTGCCTGAAATGTTCCATGTGTCATATAAGATCTTAATCCAGAGCCAGATAGAAGTTTTTTTTTTTTTTTAACCAATGACAGACCAGGCGTTTAGTTCCTGGTAGAATGACTGACTATATATTGTGGTGCAGGAACACTCTGAAATTATTATTATTCTAAAGTTGTACAGACCCAGTGATGAAGGACGCATTATAATGATGATGAAGCAAGACAGTGCTGGCCAAAGGTGTTGAGATAAAAGTAAAATTCAATGTTTTAAATAACATTTTACATTTTTTACATAATGTCAATCAAGATAATAACAAATAGTTGTTTTATGCAGTGGAATTGCTATAAAAAAACAAAACAAAACAATATTTAGTACCGTATGAGGTCCTGTATTTTTTTAAAAACCTGTTGGATCTGGATGGGCATAAAGTCAAAAAGACGTCTGCTGCACACTGGTGTCACTTACATACTTCCTGCCCGCTTGAGTGATTCCTGAAGATCATGGACAGAAGACGTGTTCTTGACGGCTACTGCTTTTTTCACCATTGTCCAATTTCACCATTTCTAAATGGTTTAGGTCTGGGGATGAGCCAGGCCATGACTCCAGAAACTGACTATCCTTGTCACAGAAAACTATAACGCTTTTGGTCGCCACTGTAAATGTGACATATGATGAAATATCTGAAAATATTGACTTATATCTTGTTCAGCTCTGAGTGCTCAGAAGGTGTTGATTAATGATGGACAGCCCACAATCTAAAACATTTTATGTAATCACTGATATGATACTTTGAAGGGGCCTTCCGAAAACAGCCTTTGTTTTAAGTTTTCCGATACTCTGTCGTGGCTCTATTTCTGGCTTCATATACATGATGTTGCTTATTGCTAAATAACCTGTAAGAGTATGTGGGTGCAGAGAGGCAAAGGTAAACGCATCGCAATTAAGCCGAGTTAGTTTGCTTTTTGAGAGAGCTGCACTTTTCACCTCTCCAAATGCCGTAGCGAGATGTTGATAACTTCTCTAGTGCAATTTAACTGCAGTTAAGGGTACTTGCGCTCACCGTTCTGTAATTGCATGACTTTCCGCTTCTAACTCTAAATGCCTTGTGGTTGTGGAAAAAGCAACCAGAATAGCAAGAGTTTTCGAGCACGGAGAAATCTCACACGCACACACGAAAAGTCCAGTCGAAAACTGAATATGACTATTGTTTGCTATTGCTTTTGTTGTTGTTGTTTTTTTTCTATTCGCTATTCCCATTAGGGCTTGAGCAATGGATAATCCAGTATTAGATTTGGCACAGGTTGCATGCCACATACCCTTCCTGATTTATTTTATCTGGGTTTGGGACAGGCACTGACTTGTTCACCGCCATGAATGGGGTCCCCCGTTATAGAATCAAATTCTAGACTTGTCCAAGCTACTCTCACTGTACTGTACAGCTTCAAACGTCAGCCGTGTACGTGCTACCTTGCTAAAAGTCGCATTCTGGAGAACTGCCTCTGCAAAGCCGATTTCATCAAACCTGTTCATGTGAGGTCGTCCTGTGTGTCACGAAACAAATCGGACGCACTTAAAGCCCATCGACACTTCACCTGGCACCTCTTATCCTTTTGGCACATACATGGCAGTAAGCAGTGCGTTGAATTAGAAGGAAAAAAAAAAAAAAGAAGAGAAAAAAGCCCCCAAAACACCATCTCCAGTGCAATCTATCTCACTGTGCTCAGGTGCTTTAGCTCCATGAAGCTGAAGAGATTTGTCCATTATCAGGCAGATAGAGCCTTGCTCCGGACTGCCTCCTCTTTAAGGGTGACTTGCCGGGTCTAGGAATCTCTTCTCCTCTGTTGCCTGGCAACAAGCCATAAAGTACAGCAGGATCCTAAGCATCCGTGGCAAAGCTGGCTAAATAGCATCTTTGATGGGAAGATGGAAAGACAAGGCCAGGAAGTCTTTGTGTTGATCCATGATCTCCAAAAAGGCCAAGAGCTCAACGTCACCTCTGCGAATATCATTAAATCGGCAAAAAGGATGTTACTGTGCATACTGATGGATTGATGGATTTTATCTGTAGAAATCACGCTGCTAAACACTTTTTATCCACTGATATCAGGAGCGAGTGCTAAATTGTTTTATACCTTGCTTATATTTTTTTTCCCTTCTTTTTTTAAATCTACCGAGCTAGGAAAAGCGTGCAGCCGAAAAACAAGCAACTGTGCCCGGCACTTTCTGCTTGGCGAAGTGAAAAAGTTTTCCCAACTGAACGACTGTCTTTTCAACACACCAGCATGGGTCATGATCACACCTTCTTGACAGCATCTCACAGTTTTTGGAGAGGGTCATGGTGATGGGGCCGGACGTGAATACAAATAAAACAGATTCCCTTGAAATGAAACAGATGCTTCTGTGAGAGAAATGATGCATTGCATCAATGTCTTTAAACAAGTCTGCACATAATCCTCAAAAGAATGGAGAAAAGGAAAAGAAAGGAGATGTGCTGAGAACTTTGTGCCCTGACATTGCTTCCCCAGTCCATTCTGAGCCGCAGAGATAGCACAAAGCATCTTCAATGCCTGTTTAAGGCGCTCAAGACTATTCCCCAGCCAAAGACCATGAACTGAAAAGTCTACACTAAAAAAGAAAGTGAACACACACACACACACACTAAATCACTCACACATTCCCAAATGGAGTTTTCGATAGCTTGGTCAAAAATAGAAAAAAAATAATTAATAGCCTATCACTTCAACAGAGTGTGAAAAACAAGGCTAATGCCACTCAGTGATCTGCACCCCTGAGAAACGTGACAATCTCGGCTCAGACAAACCGCCTATATCGTTCGGAAAAAGCTGTGAAAAGAAATCCCTGAGCAATTGTGGGCCATCTTAATCCTGCTCCGTGACACTGTGTGTGCACTTCTATGCGCCGAGATGATGAACACACTTCTATTCCCAGCGAGAATCAGAGTACACACGAAGCATAATTACGGCAGCATGAACAAAGCTTCGTCACTTTGTCACGAGTTCTTACATGCAAGTCGGATTAAAATTAGAAATGAAAAAGAAAACCAGGAATCAAAGACGAGCTTTGTTAGTGCAGCACTTTCTTAATTATCATTTTACATTCCCGCTGCCTGATGTTCGTTCCTTTCAACAATTACCACAAGCGTTAAAGGGGAAAAGAGTCAGAAATACCATACAGTTGCTGGTTTTAAATGCAGCAGGCATCTGTCGGTGTCACGCACTAATTTTCACATGAAACAGTTGCTGTGTATTTGAGATCATTTGACTCTGTAGCATGCACGGTGTTGCTGCCACAGTGTTCGCGAAATGTGTCTCATTCGGCTCACGGTGTGTAAATGTGACACTGGGACACCTCACTTATATGACTGATATGAATGATTCTCAACAGATGTGCCTCCGAACATGATTTACACCCATCGGTCACGTGCTCAGCGCAGACCTAAACAAACCTCGGTTGAACACCCGTGCCATGTCAAGCTGTCATGAATACAAAAGCGGTGATTGATTCTCCGCCTTCGTTTCATTATGACTCAGCCGTGCGTCTTCATCACTCTCACGCCGCATCCCACTCTCATTCTCTTGCTTAACAAAAACTTCACCAAATCCTCCCAGGGACGTAACTACTGTATGAACCCCCTGAAATATTTTATGATCATTTCAAATTCTTACTATTCACTGGTTAACCTGTACCAAACACACATGCAATGCAGTGAATATTGTGCTGTAATTGCACTATACTTATACTGGTGGCTCAGCGGTGGCTCAGTGTAAAAAGTAATAAAAAAACAGGACCGTAATCAAGACCATGGAGTTAGAAGGTGTGTCCAAACTTTTGACTGATTGTATGTTCCACTATATTTAAGTGAATGCCATGGTACTGTACTAAAGTGGTTACCAAAGTTCAGCAAATATCTATTATGCTATGCTTGCACAGTCATGTGTGAAAGTGGCCCCTTTTTAATTCTACATTTTGTTGTGTAAAAACAAAATAAAAATCATCTGATCGCAGCAGGTCTATGTATTAGGCAAATACAGCCTCAGACGAACATCATATGCAGTAACTTTTTCTCAAGAGGGAAAGTCATAAGAAATGGTCTTACAGAAGCAAATGTTGCTGCACATCAATCTGGAAAGTTTTATAAAACCACTTCCAAACAATTTAATGACTATTCAAAAAGTAATCATGACAGTTAGCAATCTTCCCACAAGTGGATGTCCCAGACAGTGCAATGCTCAGAAAAATACCAAAAAAAAATATATTTTTTTTAATGCTACAACTCAGACCCTACAGGCTTCATTCAGCATTTTAAATGTTAAAGCCCTTGACAGCACAATTAGAAGAAGACTGAACAAGTACGGTTTACTTCTCCTGAAACCTCCTGAAAACTGCATCTGAACAAATCACAAGGCTGGACTTATGGACATATGAGACCAAAGTGGAGTTGTTTGGCCTTAATGCCCAGCACCATGTTTTGGGAAAAAGCCAAACAGCATTTCATCAAACAACTTATACCCACTGTCAAGCATAGCGGTGGAGGGGTGATCATTTGGCCTTGTTTTAGGGCCACGGGACCTGGGCACATTGCAGTCACTGAGTTGACCTTGAACTTCTTTGTGAATACTAGAGTATACTAGAGTATTCTTGAGGCAAATGTGAGGCCATCTGTCTGTACGGTTACAGCCTGTTCAAAATTGTGTCATGCAACAGGGCAATGATCTTCAGCGTACCGGTTAAATCTATATCAGAATGTCTGAAAATTAAATTAATCAAGGTTTTGGAATAGCCTAGTCAATGTCCAGACCTCAACCCAACGGAAATGCTGTGCCAGGACCTAAACAGAGGTGTGCATAAGCAATTGCCCAAAACGTCAATCAACCGACGCAACGTCATACAGGAAACGATTACAAAGTTATTGCTGCTACACGTGGATCTACAAGCTATCGAATCATGGGGTACTAAATTTTGGCTTCATTTTTGTTAAATAAATAATGGAATGGTGTAAAAAATAAATTGTTATTCTGAGGTTGTATTTGCCTAATATTGGGACCTGCTAAGTCAGATGATTTTATTTCATTTTTATAAAAAGGCACATCAAATTAAAAGAGGGGGCACTAACTTTTACACGACTGGTTGATTCAAATTCAAAACCACTGTAAAATCAATGATTTACAATTTTTACTTAATTTTTAATAAATGTGGACATCAACGTAATGGCTAATGGTATAAAAGATCAGTTTGTTTTCTTTTTTACTCGCTCACGCATCGTCTGCTTTTTGTATACAGGGTTGTGGGGGGCCTGGAGCCTATCCCAGGAGACTTAGGGCATGAGGCAGGGTACACCCTGGACGGGGTGTCAATCCATTGCAGTTCACACACACACATACTGTACACATTCTCACTACGGGCAATTTGGGAACTAATCTGCATGTCTTTGGACTGTGGGAGGAAACCGGAGCACAACGAGAAAACCCAACAAGCATGTGGACAAACTTCATGCACAGAGAGGCGGCAATCGAACCCAGACCCTGGAGGTGCAACGTGACAGGGCTAACCACTAACTTTTTTTGAAAATAAAATGTCATCCACTTTCCACCCAAATGTCCACTCTCAGGTCCCAATATGTTATGTTAACCGGCTTTAACAAAACTGTCATAAATTCATTTTATTTCTTATATCTACTGCAGTTATTCATATGGCAACATGTGTTTACAGTAAGAGTAGAGTTTAACAATTAAATAACAAATTCTATACGGCATCCACTTAACATAAACAAGCTAATTAATATTAATAAATTAAATTCTACAGGTCACAGTGTGATTTTTATTTAGCATGTTTCCTAGAAATGTATTCCTGGCTACAGTGCCTGTACCAGGGGAGTAGCGCTGCCCTTTAGGAGAGGAATTAACATCATGTCTCCCTTCCCAATTCTTTGTTTTCTTTTACGCAGAAGATTTGTAGTCCAGTTGTTAGTAGTTGGTCTCTGAGCTTCTCACTCCATGATTTGTGGCACTACACTCTGGAATCATTGCTTCCGCCGGTCTGACCCGTGTGCCATCAATCAACACCGCTGAATGTGAAGAGCGAGGGCTTTGGCACATGTCCATGTCATTAAAAGGGCTATAGTGCCTTGCTCTAATGTTGGGTGAGAGGTGAGAAAAGGTGTGTGGTATGTTTATCTGTGGTGTGCGTCCAGTGGCTCGACGCTGTGCAGCTGTCCATCACTTCCCTCCTGTCCTGGAAAAGCCCACCAAGGCATTTCCCCAATGTCCTTTTTAAATTCAAACAGAATGGCTGAAGAATGGGGTATTTGTTCTGAGCCTGAACTCACAGCTGAATGCATATGAAGATGTAGCGTCTGTAAATATTATGGTCTATAAAAATAAAAAATAAAAATGATTCTATATATTGTTAACTTTAACAGTGGGGCATTTCAGTGAGTCTTTCCTGCTATCTATGGATCCACTAGTTTGTTAAACTAATTCATTAAATGAGACGGTGTATTTAAAAAAAAAAAAAAAATCCCCATGAGTTTAAATGCACGTTCTTCTCTAAAAGAGCAAAATAGGGAAAACAAGTCCTCATCGGTGAGTCAGTGATGAACTCCTGCAGCTCGTTTGCTTTGCCTTTCATTAAGTGAAGGACTGCTGCAATGCAATTTCAAAGAGCTTCACGCAGCGAACAGATTCAATCAGATAAACACATTACTGCAGGCTATGGGATCGCGGCATAAATGAAAAGACCCAGGTTTATCATGGAAATGAGAAGGTATTTGGAGAACTGATGTCAAAACCTCGCGCTCATGTCTATTGTTGCCGCCACTTCCTTTCCAGAGCTTCATCATAATTATATAGCTTTCAGTCACAAAGAAACAGGCACGCAAATAATGATGGTACTTATCTCAAAAGCATTATATATAGGTATGAGGGGTGTAACTGAATATGAATACATTATTTGGAACTGAACAGATAATAAATTCTAAACAAATACAAATATACACAAAAGGCACACCATTCAGGAGTTTTTTTTTTCTCTCCTGAGGGGCTGAGAGCAGAGGTGTGCATCAGTTGAGTGTGTGAGTGGTCAGATATGAAGCTTGTGGGACACAAAAGGTCACATTTAATAACATGAACATAAATTGTCCATTCATCCCATCCATCCATTATCTATACTGCGTCAGTGGTGGCACAGGCGGGTGAGGCTCTGTGTTGCTGATCGGAGAGTCAGGGATTCAAGCTCCTCCCCAACACCGGGGTGTTGGGCTACTGTAGCAACCCAACCCTGAAAAAACACCATTTCTATAGAAATTATAGAACATCGTCCCATATGCTTAACAGCATAAGAGGAAAAAATATATACATGTATACTGCTTATCCTGTGAAGATTAATGGGGGGCTTGAAATCAGTGCACAAGTCAGGGTACACCCTGGAAACTTAGGGCACAAGGCAAGGGATTGGAGTGCCAACCCATCACAGGGACCAAGCGCATACCTGCACACTCAACCATACATTACTGCATGTGCTGAGATTCTCGTTTGACTGAGTCGGCCATATACTCCAGGTAACTTCAAAACCACAATCACCACACCACATGTCTTTGTTCTGTGAGAGGAAACACCCTAAGGAAACCCACTAAGAACATGCAAACTCCACACAGCAGAAGCGAGATTCATACCCCCGAGATTAAATGAAGCTTTTGGTGTGTTTAGATTTTGGACAACAAAACCAACTAAACTTGTTAGAAAATATCGTATGAACAAACTTGTTGAGACCAATTATGAGCTCGAGTTCTGCAGCTAAAGATAAGGAACTGTCAGAAGAAAAATCTAATACTGTATATAAAATAAATCGATATAGGTACTGTATGGATATCTGAAGCATGAAACATATACAAATAGAAGCACCGAGTAGTGGTAAAGTTAAAGGTAATGTAAATGAGTAAAATAATGGCCACTAGACTTGGGCATGAAGTCTAGAAAGAAAGAGGCTGTAAGAAGTAGAACTAAATAGGAATTTCATCCTGTTCCTTTTTTGAGTCAGGTTTTCACCGAAAAGGTGCTTAATTGCTATCTCCCCCTAACACATTGAGCATTGTATTCTTGGTCCAGCAAGCAGTTGCCAAGGGTCTTTTTTATAATGCACAAAAAAGAAAATGGCTCCAATTTCATAACTGTCAAATTACAGCACTGACAGCTTTACAGAACCACAGCTTTCCAATTTCACTAACGCCACCCAAGCCTGTTCTGGGACCTGCACTGAAGTGTTTGCCAGACAGGCCTTTTGGACACAAACTTTGATTGAGCTGTCTAAAAACAGCTTTTCAAGAAGCTTTCTAGGCTTGATGTGTCTGGAGGTGTTTTGTTGCATATGCTGAGACTTAGGCAGCGAAGTGATGTTCTAATTTGACTGGGTCTACAGCTAATACTGTATTCTTATTTCTTACTGTTTTTACAGTAGGCAAGCCAGGAATTACTGCAGCTTTGTTACAATTAAATCCTTGTCAATTAACATTTGGTGTGTTTTTGTTGAAATGATGTTAAAGTAAAAAGAAAGAATATATACTACAGTAATTTACCTTTGAAGAACGCATTTGTTTACCCAAGCCACTTTATTGAATTATTTCTGATCAGGATTATTGATGACTTACAGTAGTAGAGCAAAGTAATGCTCTTTATTGCAGGCATAAAGAAAACCTATTATAACCCTGATATTTCAGCATTCAACTGTATTAATTGTATACAACACAAATAAAAGATCATATAATAGTCTATTATTTATAATATCTTATATTGAAACAACATCTAACTTTACACTTAACTACATCAATCCCAACAAGAAAAGAAATCTATCAATAATGTAAACAAAATATGTTTTTTTTTATTTAGTGTGATGCATCATATACTCTGGCAAATATACTAAAGTATGACCTGCTGTGATGCTGCGTAAGACACTGTGGAGCTGTGAGTCATTAACACTATGTTCGTCCCACCCTGTAGTAATAAAGGTCAATATGAACCTCACAGACTGTTTTTTTTTCCCCGTTATACCAGCGCTCCATCTGTTCACAGAGCATGATTAGTCTAAATCTGTTAGATGTGTGAACCAGCTCATATTCAGTGAACTATATAACAAACTTCACTGTATAACAAACTTCACTTCTCAACTTCAACTTGATATAAAACCAAAACTAAAACTATAAAACACAGTGTGGGAACTTGCCCGACATTTCGTTTAGTCTAAGATTTAATCTATGGACATTAAACTTGTTTGAGTGTCTGATTTCTCCATATCTGTCACCCCCCCCCGTGATTGACAATGTTCTGCCGTGAGCTAGAATAGATGAGCTTTCCTGGTCATGCATTACTGCAGATATACAAGTCACTCAGTGAGACGAGGAGAAATCCCTGCCTGTTTTTAGCTGTCACTGGTCTCAAAACGGAGATTTCATTAATCTTTAATCTTATTTTTAGAAGGAAATACGACGGCTGTACCAAAAGTAATGCAAATGCAGGCATAATGTTTTATTAACTGAAATGAGTTGTTCAAATTGCACATGGTCTTCCACTGCGCTACTGAATGTTTACGGAGATGACAACATTGACGGGCAAGCAATGTGCACAAATGGATGAAGAAGTTTAATGAAGAGGAAACCAGCATTAAAGACGAACCATGAAGTCGGAGACGATCAAATGCAGAAAGCGTGCAACTGCATCGCTTGTGATGAAGAAGGGTTTATTGACTACATGATTTGGAGACTATGTTAAATAGTACCTTTGTATAGAGCAAGAGTTACTCTACTAAAATGTAAAAAAAAAAAATTTTTTTTTGGAGGTTATGCCCACTTTTGCTTCATTTCGTTACAGCCCTCATGTATTCCATGTGTGCGAAATATTGTACGAGAGCCAAAATTATCCGCACTCTGGTTATATTAAAACTTCTGTTAGCCACACTGTCTTATCAGTGCTTTCCGTTCAATTCTGTGCAGGTGCGAGCGTGTTACAACAGTTCATTTGTAACTTTGGTGCGAGCAAAAATGGATGTCAGTGATCATTACAGTAAGATGCTTATTGAAGAGCTGCAACCTAAACTTCGGATTAAACGTATTTTCATTCAATTAGATTCAACAGCAGTAAAGTTCGCTGCATTTTAAGGCACCATACTTCATTTGGGTTTTTTAAAGTATTAAAATAAAAATTCTGTGTAACTTCTAGTATTGATTATTCAAAAGTCATGTCCTATACAAAGTAATAATATTTTTTTTTTATCCCTGCTAATTTTCCACGACACATTCCAGTCCAGCAGTGTTGCACCAACCACCCATACATTTAAAAGAAGACGACATGATACTGTCGCAAAATGTGAGTGTTTTCATTTTTTTTTTTTTTGCCAAAGCTGTTGCATTTGTTAATTTTAGACCATTTAGAGTTATAATTAAAAAAAATTATTTAGCAATTCAGAATCAAGAACATATCCAATGGTTAAATTGATTGAATTAACCAACAAACCAACTGGTCTATCAATAGATTCAATCGTACAGCTTCACTTCACTTAGCAAATACTTCTGTCAAGTTCAAATACTTGCATACAATACTAGGACCTTTATTGCAAAAGCAATATGATGCATTTAGCAGACACCTTTATCCAGAGCGACTTACATTTTTATCTCATTACACATCTGAGCAGTTGAGGGTTAAGGGCCTTGCTCAAGGGCCCAACAGTGATGACTTGGTGGTCGTGGGGTTTGAAAACGTAGTCCAATGGCTTAACCACTTAGCTACCCATGATGCATTCATAGTTTGTGGATGTGAAGAATCACATCAGTGACGTCATATATCAGATAAATGTTCCTGGTTGGTTTGAAGAGATATCCTTGTAGAATATACAGTATATACACACACACACAAACACACACACACACACACAGAGGAGTGTTTGCTCTGTTCACAAGGAACATGTAAATAAATAAAAACTTTGTACCGACTTTGTACATAGACAGGTGGTGATCTTAGCAGCTTTACTACAATAACATGGCCATTTTCAATTTTTTTTCATTGCAAGACCTAATTTTGAGAAGCTTTCTCACAATAATGGTTTTAATTTGTCTGAGACGATGGAAACAGGCTTAAGCCAATTTAAACCTGGCTTTCAATCGTATTAATTTGTGCACACAATCAAGATCCCCAAAGTGAAGTGACTTTCAGGCTAATGTTAATCAAACCGCAGGTGCACAATTAATCTATTTGTCAATCACCTCCCTGTAATTTGCACTTTTATTATAAAGATCTTCCATACACCTTGTTAGTAAATCAACCAGTGCTAGTTTGTAGGCGCTATCAAGCTTTCATATTTTACAGGCAAACCTTTATTAAGTCAGGGTCTGGTTCTGCTACAGCCCACTGCACTCGCGAGCTCTAGTTTCACTCTGTAGCTAAAGCTACAAATAAGTTTAACTCAATACTTATAAAGGTTAGAGCAAGGATATCGCCGCAGTAGATATGATGGTGGACTTCCAACGTAAATAAAGTAAACCAACTACAGTGAGTAAATTTTTCTCGAATATTGCTTTCTGTCCACCTTTATAAAAAAAAAAAAAAGATGGCCTCTAAACCTTAGTGTTTTTTAGTAAAACTGGATTAGATCCACTCAGTGTGAGATTTTGTATAAAATGCTAAGAGCAAAGTAATTACATATAACTAATTAGCTTGGGACGATTTAAAAATTTGGTCTGATTACTCTCATCGATTTCGGATCTCTCCAAATATCCCACAGTCCTAATAGGTAACATGAAATAATAATCAGATAGCCAAAATGACAGGATTTCCACATTACACCCAAATTAATTGAACATGCTCATCACTTTGAGCAACATGCCTATTTTTGCATTCTAATTTGAATGTGTGCGGTGACAATCAGTAGAGATAATTGCACTGACTGCACTCTCGGTTATTACTTTAATCTGGTTTGATTTCCCATCGCCCCCAGTCATATCAACAACAACACAAAACCACAGCAATTACATGAGTTTTTTTTTTTTTTTTTCCCAGACTAATACATGCCATATGACAGGTGAGTCACAACGTGTTGTCCCTTTTTCATAAAGCTGCCAAAGTTCTAACAGGTTTGATGATGTATGATATGCGGGATGCACTCGGCTGTTTTATATGCAAAGAGAAAAGCTAGTTAAGCATCAAAGTGGACGCATATTTTTGTATTATTGATGCGGCACATGTACGCGATTAACTAAACCTGCTGTGATACTGGCTCACTCATGGCCATCCATTTGTAATAAGAGATTAAAGTGCTACAAGAAGAAGGTGGACTAAATCGTGTGTTTAAAAGCCACCTAATGCTTCTCTAGGTATTGCACTGACGGATGATTACATCAGTACTTCTTACTCGACAAGACCAGTTACAGAAAAATGGCTTTTTTTTACTGTGCCTGGTCAGCACTAGGCAAAAACGTTACAAGCCGGTTCTTCCCTAACAAACTGATAGACAAGCTTCTGACTCTGGTATAGTGCTTTCTAACAGCATCTTGCATAAAAATAAATAAATAGAAGGTATCGTAAATTTGAGGCTGCATTACGGCTGAACGTGGAACGTGCTACGCGTTCCGCAAGCCGACACTTCTTGGCATGGGTACCGCTTTACGGATTCCATGACACCGACTCAAGTAAAAGAGCTGGCTTTAATAGACCACCTGACAGAGAAACAGCTTCTCGCTAGGTACTTCATGCCGTCTGTCAACGCTGTCATAATGCTAGTGGCTGTACTGACACAATGTAGTCTACAAGAAAGCGAAATCAATTCCAGGAAACTTTTGGCAGGAAGTTTGCTGACCAAACTGCTGGAGCTCAGAATATAATCACCAAGCTCTCACTGAACTACAAGCGCGTGAGCAGGAAGACAAGGAGTTAGGGAGATATCAGCAGATGTTAATGCTGTCTATGTCAGGCGCTATATAGTCCAAGCCTGCTATGATGACTCGCTCACTTTAATGGAACTTAAAATGACTGTCAAAGACACTAACCAGTTGTGGGCTTTGATTTTTTTATTTTTGTTGTTTGATGAGATGCAGAGCCCCTTCATACTCTTACGCTAACTACTTTCGAAGCAAATGAAATTAAAAGGAATTTCATTTTCTCCCTCACTGAACACACATCTCATAAAAAAGAAAAAAAAAGAAGAAAAAAAAAGAACGGTTTAAAGTAAAGCAGTAAAGTCCCTATTGCTTCTCAACAAGCACAATGTTCTTTCTCTGGTGGCCATTTTTTCCATTCTTTCAGGCCACAAGCTGCCTACAAAACATGGGGCAACTGCAAATGTCATAAGAGACTAGTAAGCTAACACTCTCGGATACCAATCTGCATGTAGCGCTGACTGCAAAGAGCAGATGTCAAATATGTGCCCTAGCTCTTTCTCTAATCCTGCCTCCTGAACTGCTCTACATTTCTAATTTCCACACACCTACACATGCGGTGGCACGGCACCAATTACGATTATCCCCATTCGGCTGCTAGTCTTGGTGTAAATGGTCCTAATGATGGTATGTTGACGGCAGGGAGAGGCCACTAATAAGAAAGATTCTGAGGATACAATAGGCGCGGGTATGCTTGTTAGCAAGGTGCAGGGAGCTCTCGGCTTGTTAAATAATGGATGACATGAGACAGCCTCTGGCTGTGAGGACAGCAAGCAGGAGGAGAGGTATGAACGCCTGACAAAGAGCGGCAGCACACAGAGGCCTGTTTACCCAGAATCTTGCCCTTGAAATAGAAGGCCGACAGAGCCAGACAGGACCGAGCTCGGGATCTGTGGAGGGACTAGACTCTGTGTTGCATTTCAAGGCGCTTTCCCCACCCATGAACCAAGGAAGCTGCCTCACTTTTTGACTTTCTTTCTAGGAATAAGTGACATTAAAAGTAAATGCCATTTTCTCTCCTCCACTGTCTGAAATTGAATTAATTTTGTTAGCTACTCAGACATGCATAAATTCTGCTGCCCTACTGTGTTTCCTAATGGCTCCTAGACTTACTGTTGTAAAAGTAAGTTCTGAAAGTTTCATTCCCTTCCATCATTACTGAATGAATGGTTTGGAGATGTCACAATTAGCCTGTATCTTCTAGAAGGAGTGCACTTACGTTCAAACATAAATAGCATTACTTATCTACAGCCTGGACCATGGACGTGCAATTGGCCTGAACCTTACGTATATTTTCCAGATGAATTCGTTCACCTAGAGAATTGTTTGGCTCTAACTTCCAATAAAATATTTTCTGTCATACTTCCTTGGCTAACCCCGTGAACAAGACCATTTAGTCCTGAATGTGAAGATGTAAGCGCCTGCCCACTCCAGCGCAAGGTGCTCTATTATTCCCTTTGACGCTGCATGTAAGTGGCAAGCCGATACTTCGCATCCTCATCAATCGAGATGTGCTTTTGTGCCGACGCAAGATAGTGTTTATCCCTACAAGGTTGTCACTTTGAATTAACCAGTTGACATGCTCTGTCAACTAGCCAAACGTACACTGAACAAGTGTGTTTCATTACCAGAGAAGAGACCCAAAGGGAGGACTATTTATCACACTATAGCACCTCACAGATAAGAGCAGATGGCTCCCTTTAACAAGGTGAGGCTGTAGAACTAAATAACTCCACTAGCAGAGGAAAACTTCTGTAAATACCGAGCACTGCTAAGTCTTGAAACATGTGGTTAAAAAGTAGCATATAAACTGGAAGGCTGGTCCAGTGTGGTCCGGACTCTTTTTATATACCACTTTACTTGCCAATCCTTAGCAACAAGGAGACAATAAAAGCTAGCAACGTGTATATTCCCTCTAAAAACACTTAATGAACACACTTGGAGTAAAGCCTTAAGTTCTTATAAGCAAACGGATTGGCTAGCAATGCTTTTATTGTCAGGGTGAAAGGGGTGGGGGGGGGCAAACATGTTTTCTTGGACTCCAGGCTACTGATGGTTTTGGCAGTTTCACCAACTTTACTCATGATCCCATAAAGAAAGAGTGAACTCAAACAACTGCACCAAAGCTACTCAACAAAAGTCCAATAAAATAAAGTACTTTTGTTGAGGGGTTCTGGTAGCAGAATCAGAAGTGCGTTATACTGTGTGCTAGAAAGAACAAGCCGGGGTGAAGCAAAGGTACTGGCCCAGATTAGGGGCTGTCTATCAAACAATCGACACCCACAGAGTGTGAAGTCCAAGATTTTCAGGAAGCACTGGGGTAATTTATTTAAATGGAAGCAGTTAAGCTCACCTTCATCAGCTTCTTACCAGGAGGTCAAAGAAAGAGGGGAAAATGAAAACAACATGCTATGTAGAGTGAAAAAGGAGATGCGGTAAAGAAGAAAGAAATGGGGAGGAAAGACAAAGATATGAAGTGACAAGAAGGGCTTGCTTGGCTTGGTTCAACCCCAGGCTTTGAAATTGGTGTCTCAACATGGCTCTCAACGAGAGACAACAAGACAAGCCAGAAAAGCTAGTTTCCACTCAGTCCTGTCAGATTTAACATTTAAAGTGTGTGGGTAAAAACAGAAAACGAGATAAATGCTGATCAGTCTAGTTTGTGGCAGGTGTTAATTTTCTTCATTCATTTTTCTAGGTGGAAGCTTGAAATGGCATGGTTCACCAATTCAATGTCACCCATCACAAATGAGCCATGTGCAGAGAAAAAAAAAAAAAAGGGATGGAGTGCTTCAAAAGTGGTAATGGAATTCAACCACACAATAAAACCCTGGAATAAACAAGCAACATAGTACTCAAAAAGTGTGTTCAAAAAGACTTTGTTTAGGACAGTGGCTATGTATTTGTCCTCAAGCATCTGCTATTAATCAGGAAATTTTCAAAAACATGCAATCTCGCAAATGCCTCTCAGTGCTGAATACCTGTGGTTGCTGAATCACAAAAAAAAATTGAGCATGCTCTGCAAAGAGAGTTTGTGCTGGCAGCAGAGGCCAGTGGTTTCTGCTGTGACTTCTCCTTGCCCCTTTCTTTGTCAAGCGAACAAAGATCCAAGGCCTCCACTCATGTTATATTGTTGTAGCTAGAGCACTGCAGAGAGCAACTGCAAATGTTTATAAGAAAAAGAAAAAAAACAGAAAAAAAAGAAGTAAGCTTTCGTACCAAACAGCTTTACCTCTCAGGGACTTTTAAGCTGTATCTAGATATACAGTATGTAGATAAAACATTCAATATTGCTTTCGTCTTGCAGACGGTAGCGCAAAACGTGTTTCACTTTGAGAATCTGTTTAAGAAAAGGACAATGAAGATGGTGGGTTTAAGTTGGAGAATGTGGTTAAATAACATGACGGGTAGTTACTAAAGGCAGTTTTACGCTGTGCAATTACAGCAGTCTTTAACAAGACTATTACCTGTCACATTGTACGAGACGACACAAACAGAATTCTGTAACAGACTGCGTGAGAGCATGTATTTTTCATGGTAGATTAAATGTTGAAGATGGTTTCAGCATCCTGCCATACTGGGTACACAGCAAGGCAGCACAGGTTTGTAACTCTGAAGTGCTGTCTGATTCTGCAACTTAACAAAATACGTCTTTCCAATGGAGTGTTGGTGGATTCCATACTCTGAGACATAAAGAAATTTTTCTGATGTTGCCAGAACTTTGACACTGTCTAAGACCATCATACTCAACTTACGACCAAAGATTTTCCCGTACGAAATATGATCACAGCTGCAACCAAAATTGGGGCAAACATCCTACAACATAAAGCTGACATAAATCCTGCTGAAAACCTGGGGTGGGGTGTTATTGTTAAGTCCCTCTCCATATTTCTGTGTGTAGTACTCAAATAAATACAGTAAAATTCTGTATTCAAATTTAAACCCAGAAGTAGACTAAGCCAAAAGGTGCCTTTTTTTTTTT
>JAQQZT010000011.1:9689100-9702347 GCA_030068275.1 Clarias platycephalus | reverse complement strand
CTTCTCACGTGTACACCACTTTGTATTGGTCTTTCACGTGGAATTCCAATAAAACTGATTCATGTTTGTGGCTGTAAAGTGACAAAATGTGGAAAAGTTCAAGGGGGCCGAATACTTTTGCAAGCCACTGTACTGTATATATACAGATGTATAAGTCTTATCAATCACAAATAATACTTAGCTTTTTAGCTAAAAAAATATCACTAATTCTCTAAATTCATGTGACTATATGAGTTTCATTATATTTATAACAACCATATATGGAAACTGCCACTATAGAAATAAGAACAAAGTAGAACAAGTCCATTAATATAACCATGTGATTTTCCACCAGAACTTCTGTCAGCTTTGGTGTTATAGGGCGAATCACTGCTTTGTTTACTATTAAAATTAAAATACAACACTGTTGTAAAAACAAGTCCCACCACACACGCTACCTAATGCTTAAATGTTTCCAACAGAGCGGCGGTAGACATTTGGAGAGACACCCACCCATACTAAATGATCCTGATCAGCTTTGTCTCCTACACAATCTGACGTAACACTCTGTCAGGTTTATCTCAGATAGCATACATGTAATATTTCCTCTCTTCAACACTATACCTGACCAAGAAGACCTGCTAAGTTACCCAGAGAACAGAAAAGCAAAGCCTGTAATCCAACCAAAAGCCAATTTAGCTCGATGTAATCCGTGCATGGACAGGATATGCAGAGAGAATTAGCAGCAAACGACTGCTACAGTTCACATCAACTTATCAGAATCTCTAGGCAGTGTCTGCTGATTCCAACACCGGCATCTCATTAGAAGACATGCTCTCTGCTGAGCTGAAGGGAGATGTTGCTTAAGGATCTGCTTGGGAAGATAGGGAAATGGTCTCAGGACAGTAACATGGATACATAGATGAAACAGCGAAGATAATCCTACGCATGCTTTTCAGAGAAAAATCGAGTGATGCTTTGCTGTTCTGGTGTAGAATTTTACTTCCACCTTTCTGTGATCCTGTAAGATTGCTAACAGTTTCAGCTTGAGCTTTTTGATCAATAATATAAACATGTTTGTTTCAGCTGCTCCCATCAAGGGTTCGCCATAGTTAACCATCCGAATTGCACACAACTTGGCATAGGTTTTACACCAGATACCCCTCCTGATACAACCCTCCCACTATTTCTGGGCTTGAGATCAGCACTGCATGCAGCGGCTGGGTAGAATAGGGTGTGGAAACCCACAACCGGCGAGACTCGAACCCGGATCCTAAGGTTCCCATATCAACAACCTAGAGCATTAGCTGCCTGATCCACCACTCCCCAACAAATTATTTGGGCAATTTGGGAACGTCAATTAGTCTAATCTGCATATCTTTGGACTGTGGGAGGAAACCGGAGTACCCGGAGGAAACCCACCAAGCACGGGGAGAACATACAAACTCCATACACACAGAGACGGGAATCGAACCCGGACCCTGGAGGTGCAAGGCAACAGTGCTAACCACTACACCACCTTGTGTAAACTACTTAAACATAATATGTTGCTTGGATCTTAAATAATCTTTATGGACATCATGAAAATGAAATCATTTATTTCATCATTTATAACACTTCGCGTTACCTTCATATGTTGTCACAGAATAAGAAAATGGCATGTGGTCCAGATTTACGCTCTTCCAGGGTGATGGGTGCATCAGGGTAATAAAAAGGGAAACGCATGAAGCGAATGCACCCATCATGCATATTGCCCAGCAGATAAGCATCTGGAAGCAGTGTTATGATCTGGGGTTACTTCAGTTGGTCAGGTCTAGCCTCAGCAATGTTATTTGGCATCTGATTTTACTGAGTGACCAGGATATCACATTAATGGATTTTTTTCTTCTACAGTAGGACTCAAACTGTGCAGGAGTGGTTCTGAGAGCAATAGGAATCATTTTCACCACATTGCACGCCATAATTAAAGCTAAAGGGGGTCAAATGAACAATTACAGTGGCATGGTCTCTAATACTTTCCATGCCATCCCCTCCAAAAGAGAGCACAGCCAATCTGCTCTCAACATACCGTCCTACAGATGGCTGTAGCATTACCGGGAAATTGAACTCCAGAACAAATTACTTATTGCTGCTACTGTACATTGGAAGCCTAATAAAATGATTTTTTTTGAGAATTTTTACATATGTATAGTATACAAAGTATACATAGCACTATCACCATCCACCTCCAGGGTGGGGGGTTTGAATTTTGCCAGTGTGTGAGGAGTTTGCATGTTCTCCATGGTGACTTTCCTAAAGATACTCCAGTGTCTTTCCACAATCCAAAGACATGTGGTGTAGGCTGATTGGCATTTCCATATTACCTGTAGTGTGTTAATGGTGTGTGCTCTTGGGTCCTGCAATGATTTGGCACCTTATATATTGAGTACACTGCATTGTGTACCAAAAATAAGCACATAGAAACTCTTTGCCACTCGGGTTGATGAATAATATAAAGTGTAAAGAAAATTGTTAAAAAAAAAAAAAAAAGCACAAACACTCATAAAACAATGTCCTTGTAAATCAGCGTTACCATAGAAATGACAACATATTAGAAGAAGAACTGTACATTAATATGAACCTTGCAGCCACAATCATTAGAGCTTCAGCTACAGTACAGGGGATTCAGCAGTGCTGCGGTCTAAAATATGACAATAACTTACTGAATATTGTGAGTATTATTAATTGCCAGTGCTTTTACAGTTCCTTACTGTAAAAATTATACGATTGGATGTGTTATCGTCAAGTATAAATTAAACAATATGTAGGAAATGTTTTATTAATTAACTTAAAATGCAAGTAAATAAAGAATCCCGTGGCCATGGTAAAATTAATCATGTGCAGAAAACATCCAAAAGGATCCTTTTTGTAGCCTCTCCAGGGCTCTGTAATGTCTATCTCCGACAAATCGACAAATCGTACTATCTCCGTTCAAAAGGTTCGTCATTAAAACCTGGCGCACACAAAAAAAAAAGGCTTATGGCCAATCAAAGTGCACAGTGAGAAACGAGTCTTGGGAGTAGAAATGAGAACTAATGGAATGGAAAAGATTCTAACAAGATTTTACATTGTGGCTAGTGCATTGCTTATTTGAGGGAAATCTCATGTTGGTTAGAAAGATACAGAGACAACACGGTGGAAAAAAGAGCACGATAAAAAGCTCTATTTGTTGTTGATGGTAAGTTTTACTGTAAAGCTCACTATAAAGTCTATAGCCAGTAGCATGAACTGACCTTGACTCCTCAACATCAGAATGCCAGTGGGTTGCCAGGCTGGTGTCGAGTGTACAGTAGGAAAGTAATACATCTTTCTACATGACAGATCGCATATTCACCCGATGGTGGAGCGAGCCATCGATTTCTTTGCGATCGAAAAAAAAAAAAAAAAAAAAAAAACTACATCAATTGGACTTAATGTGTATCTGGCCAACTGTAACCTTCATCGTCTTCACAGTTGTATACCATTATAGCCACAAAATGATGCAGAATCAATATTAGGGTTTTTTTGTGCAAGCGCTTTGATTTCTGGAATTGTTTAACCACTACTGCGCACATGACCCCACCTGGGGAGGACCTAAGCAGAACAGACTTCGTGAATTATGATTATAAAAGCTTTTATATCCCGTGAACAAGTACGCTTCGTGGAGGGAAAAAAAAACAAAAAAAACAATGCTGAGCCCTCCACAATAGAAAACCAGAGGAACTAATAGAGAAGACTCAAATTGCGCTTGAAAAAGTACCTTGAATTCTCTCCATAGCAAACTGCTGTCACTTCAGTATGTATTATTTCTAAGTTCCATGACCTTACAATATTCTCAGATAATATTAACTAACCCTACTGAAAAATAACAACTTCAGGACAAGCCAAATCCATTCCTGCCAGCACATATAATTAGCTAGCTTTACCAGCAGTGAATCAATCAGATACCACATGACAGCACATGCTCCCTATAATTAATATAAGATCAGATTGTTCTGTCATAGAGCATTAAGCTCAGCTGGCCGCTCTAACATATGTAATGCACGTGGAAAGTAAATGAAAAGAAAGAGAGCAGATTTATCACTTTCCTCGAGTAACAGGAACTGAAATATATTTTAGTATCCCGTGTGAGTAGTAGGACCGAAGAAGCATGACACGAGAACAGGGAAAGGAAACCAGACAATACGTGTGCAAGACAGTGCAAATGAAGTGCTGAGTGAATCTGTTAGTCCAGATGTTGAATTAATCATCTTTACCACTCGCATGGAGGAGCTTGCAAGTCATAATATCCTGAATTATTCATATCCCCAAGCTGGAGTAATTTCTCTCTGAATTATTGAATTCAGCAATTCAAAGACTTACTGGATTATTGGCCTTTTTAACGCTGCTCTGCCTACTTTGAAGAAATTCCAGCCTCCCTCATTGACTGGTTCGGAGTCACCTTGACAGCGGAATGTAAATCTAAGTGAGAATTGGACTAAAGGGAGGAGGCTGAGCGAATCTAATCTATATGCAGTGCTTTCAAAGTCCATTTAGTCATTTATTGCTTCATCATGGTTGGATCAAAAGCAGGAATACACCATGGACAGGAAACCTGTCCCAATACCATACACATATTTGTGGCACTCACTCACACTTAGGGAGAGTTTAGTCTAGCCAGTTCACATTTCAGCAGGCTTTTCCGAGATGGGAGGAAACCCAAGAACGTGTGAGAACCTCACATGGACACAGGGAGAACATTACAGACAGTAACCTGCACTCAAGAAAAAAAAACAGGTCTTGTGGGGCTGTGGGACGCTGTGCCAGCCTTCTTTGAAACTGTAGTTTGTAATGTTTAATGTTGAGTTGTAAATCATCATAGCATCATGTATCACAGGATTTCCATAATGTTGTTGTTCTTTCAGCTGCTCCCATTAAGGGGTCGCAGCCAACATTTCAGCAGACCATCAGATCCGCATAATGCTTGGCACAGGATGTTTAAATTGGATGCCCTTCACGATGCAACCCTTCTATTCTATCCAGGCTTGGGACTGGCACTAAGGATGCCCTGCAACCAGTGGCTGGAAATCAAACCCCAGGCCTTCCACAAGGCAAGCAAGAAGCCGACCACTGAGCCACCAATGCTCACATAGGATTTCCATAATATATTTTTTTTAAATGAAATGGAAATATTATCTTCCCCAGATCTGGCTCTTTTCTTTCTTTCTCATCTGGTTTTAAATTTGTTTGATATTTTTCTGGCCCCTATAATAAGCTACACAGTTCTGCCCATTTTCCTTAAACATCTATTTACAGGGCATATGTGGTTTGACCATAACGAGTTTAGGACAGTTTGGGACGGGAAAGTATGCGCTGATAAGGCAATAAAGAACACGGTAGTATAATCATCACTCGGTAGTATACGGTAGTATAATCATGACTATTTTTACAAGGGGCATTCAAGTCACACTGGGACCTGTGATGACTTTTCTTGTGAACGAAGGTGTAAAACTGATTGACATTTACAGAAGACTTCAGGCACAGTACAGTGATGAAACTCTGAGCTGCAGTAAAACATTTGGGTAGTGCAAAGTAAAGGCCGTACGTCCGTGAAAGCCAAGGTTCAAGGTGGTTTGGAGCCCACTGTAGCCATTCCCGTGAACATTCAGCGGCAACTTGCAGAAGAGACGCATCTGTCTGTGGGAACTGATTCATGAACGCCACTTGCACATTACGGGAACTTGGCTGGGAGTTATTGCCACAACCTCGTATAGTCCTGACGTTGCTCCTGGCAGCGTTAAGGAGCTCCTGGGAGGTCAGGGTTTCAGACATGAAGCAGGCAGTCCGATCATGGCTCCGGAAACCTTGATGTTACGCAAGAACTAGTGAAACGATGGAATTAGTGTAGCAGGAAATTATTTTGAGAAAGGACTCTCATAACTGTATTCAGTTATTCAGCACTATCAAATGTCCCTGCTTGACTTGAACACTCCTCACATATTTGACCCAAGACAACACCATGCCGCCAATGTGGCTACTTTGCACATAAACGTAAAATCTATCACACACGCCTGTTTTAGCAGCAAACTTGGACTGGTATTCAATCTGGTATATATAGAAACATAAGATAATTATAAACATTCTGGCCAAGGAGCATGTGTTATTTTCCAAATGGGTATATCAGTGTTAGCGTGATTATATAACACTTAAGAGAAGTGTGAAACAGCTTGCAACTGATGGACGCATGGCCCCCTTGAAATATTAAACATCTCCGTTTAGCTCTGAACCTGTGGGAAAGCTGGGGGGTGAAAAAAGCAGGCCAATTTATTACTCTGAAATCCTCACTTTATAGAATCAAAGCACTGGATGAATTCTTCGGCTAATCTATGCTCCGTTTCTGTTCCCCTGAAGCGAGGTTCTCCTGCATCAATGCCTGGATGGAGCCTCTGAGTCTTGACCAAAATCAGTCAATTTGCACAAAAATTCTATTGCATTTGCATTGAAAAAAACCTACCGTATTGTAAAAGAATACAAAACAGAAAAAACAAATAGTGAAAATTTTCCTGGAGACAAGCTAGCAAAAATGCCAATTAGAAACGTCAATATTCTGTCACTTTTGACTAGTGAGTGATGGCACATTTGCTTAGTATTAATTAGACTGCAGTTGCACATCACTTATTTAAAAAAAAATTTTCGGGCTCTTCCTAGTATCCTACATCTTTCAGGCCTATAATTAATTAATCAGTGCGATTAGAAACAGCAGGCTACCTTCCTATCCTGCCAATTAGATTTCTATCTCCCAAATGCATCTCATCAGCTACAGGTGAGATGATGCAGTTATCTGTCTCCCTTTCTTCACGTCACCGCAATCTGCTTCCTGAACTAATGCAAGACCTGATGTCTTTAACAATCCAGTTCCAGCAGTAACAGAATTAAACATTGTTGAATACAGCTGGGTGAGTTACAGTGCTCCAATCTGAGATGGCAGGCATCATGGTGAGGTAGTTGCTAGGAGTACTCCAGCTGCCGGTGCCTTGGGTGTATCAGCCCTTTTTTTTTTTTTTTTTTTCACTTGTGTCTTTATGCTGAGTGCTTCTTTCTGCCGTGTGCCTGCCACACATAACCACTATCTCATCACTGCCATTCAGCACTGCCTGGGGTACAGGCTGATTTTCAAGGCTTGATATCTGCCGCTAGTGTTGAGCCTGCAGTTCTTAAATGTAGACCAACATTGTTCACTTAAATTACCACCTGGAGATGGATGAAAAGGCGAGGGGGAAAATACCGTGCTCATTACACTGTGGGAGCGTTTATTTACGTATTTGCAGGGACATGTCCCATTTAGAGAGAAGCATCACTGCAAATCAATAGAGGTAGATGTCAATCCTATGCCATCATGTGTCCCTCACATTCAGGTAATCTCAACCCACCTCAACACCTACAGTATAGGAGATTTTGGAGTGAAGTGTTATAGTATACAGCACACTCCTTGGAAATTGGTGTTCATTTCTACTGTAAGGTTCAAGTAACTCAAAGCACTTCCAAAGAGTTTTGGAAGTTTGTATTGCTTCAACTCCTTACTAACACAATTTATGGAATGGTGTATCTTTAATATGAAGATATAGATTATTTTAAAAAGATTAACAAAAAATTTAATCACCACCTTTCCCACGTGTATCAGTAAGCATCTATGAATAAACTCACATATTTTGGTCCAAGCCAGTTATCAATATTGTTAATAATCATGAAGAATAATTTCCAAAAATTAGGCAGAAATAGCTAAATATCAACCTTTTGCAGCAAACATGCCCGTCGGACTGACATTTCAACTGACCAAACACACTATATTCCATATCCTGTCAGCAAATATACGAGGCTATAATTTACTTGCCACTAACCACTTACAGCCCCATCTATAAAAACACAATGTCATGAACTCTTTTTAATGCAGAGAATATATACTGCGGTAAAGACATCAGTGTGACCATTTGGCGTTTGGAGACCTAGACGCAATTGATATATGCAAACAGGCTGGATGGTTGAAGAATTCATCACAAGGCCTTTTTCAAGTAACTACCTGTTTAGTTTTTGTTAACCTGTCCCCACTGTAGTCCTGTTCTTAGCTGGACCTCAATGATCAACACCTTGTGTGTTCTGGGAAGCGGGAGTGGTTATTTGACATATTTGGAAGTCCTCCTGTCAGCTTGAAACAGTCGGGTCATTCTATTCTTATCAACAAGACATTTCCTTTCTCAGTCTTCAGAACTGTAGCTGTGTGAGTTTTGTAATTTGCACCATTCAATGTTAACTAAAGAATGATGTGCATAAAAACAGAACATCTACTGTTTCTGAAATACAAAGAGCAGAGTTTGAGAGCCAGAGAGAGAGAGAGAGAGAGAGAGAGAGAGAGAGAGAGAGGGAGAGTGTCAGAACACACAGTGCTAGAACCCCTTACCATACTACAGCACATCTACCAAAGTAAAACATCTATCATAATGTACTGTACCATAATCGAAAAACCATGGTACAAGTAACAGGTGCAATTGGACTATCAGGGTACATATACCATGGTAAAATTTTCTTATGGATTACCTGGGGAAAATATGGTACCAGGATGCCCTATGTAAAGGAGGCGTACTGGCAGGGGCATAGTACAGTAAGTACCTGATCAATGTGGTACTGGAAACCCAGAGTCCTGGCAATCATGTGAATGTTACTTTCACATGTACCACCTGGATTGTTCCTGCCCAAGTACACCACTTCATGGCAGAAATGTTCCCTAATGGCAGGGCAAAGAATTTCAGGAATGGTTTGAGAAAGTTCCAAAATGCAGCTCAATATAGGAAATGAACCGTCAACACTTAAGAGATCTTTGGAAGGCTAAGGGTTCTGGATGCCAAAAGAGGTTCCACTTGCAGCCTATTTTGCTGTAGAGCCCTACAAACACTCTTTGATGGTTAATCCAAAAAAACAAAAATGAAGGACCATTTGAGTGCTACTGTAGATCCAACCTTTTTTCATAATTTACCCCCCTCATGCATTCTCTCCCAACGTCTTACCTACCATGTCACAATTACTGCCAGTATCTTATTACACACATCCTGACCTAGTGACAACCTAATGTTCATTTTATCCATGTTTGTTTTTACATTAATAGATCTGTCGTATATGCCATATACTATGTGGTTTCCATCATTACAAATGAACTGTCTATGAAAGTGATAAGCTACTGTAGGTTTTAAACAGTAGGTGATATCGCCGATTTGCCTGACAGCAAGAGTGTTTTAAAATCAACTAAACATTATCCTCAAACTGTAACTACATCCTGAAGTCGTACTGAGGAATTTCCTCATTTCTGAGCCTTTAATTAATGATTGCTACGATCTTACATCAATAACGTTTAGTATGATTTAAGGCATCAAAGCCATTATATATGCAATGCGGCCTCTCCACAAGCTGATTGAATTTCTCCTATTCCTCACTTATGATAGTTATTGACTTATGGTGATAGTTTAATACTAATTAGTGGAGCTAAAATCACATTTCAGATCACCTGCTTAAAATTTCTATATATTCTATTGGAACTGAAGTGGATTAAGGCTAATCACACAACCACCATTTAGCCCTCTTAAACCTTTTATATGATACTTGAATATACTTTTTATACTGTCGTTTTATAGTAATATAATTTTTGTGAAATTGAGAAAAAACATGCATTTGAATACTAAGTTAATTCTTTTAACTTTTTTTAATTATTATTTTTTTTTTGGCTGTAAAGTGACTCACATTGTTAACAGCAATAATTAGCAAGCACATAAACTGTTGTAGGCGGCACGGTGACTTGGTGATTAGCACTGTCACCTTGCACCTCTAGGGTTCAGGTTCGGCTCCTGGCCAGGTTCGATCCCCACCTCTGTGTGCATGGAGTTTGCATGGTCTCCCCCCGTGCTTGGTGGGTTTTCATTGGGTACTCCGGTTTCCTCCCACAGTTCAAACACATGCAGATTAGGCTAACTGGCCTTACCAAACTGACTGTAGTGTGTGATTGAGTGTGTCTGTGTGCTTACAGTACCATAGATTGGATTGGAACCGGTGTACCAGAAGTTTAATTCTTCCAAACTGCATAAAAGGGTTATACTTCTAAAGGTTGTACTTTTAATAAAATCGAGCAAAGAATAAAAAAGAGTTAAGTTTTTTTTTTTATATGATATTTTAAAAATGTGCAGAATCCTTCCCAGTGTTTCATAGAAGTGCGTGTTCCTGTAACCGGGTTGAACCTTTTTCATAATTTCTAATTGTAATTGATGTAATATAATTGCGATAGACATGGCAACCCTATCACTGAATCAGCCTTAAGATAATAGCTTTAACATGCGGTTTAGTTGAACCACATTGTAAATTAGAAACCCTTCTGGATTCTGCCAAAGGTTTTCGATTCTCACAATTACTGTATAATGCGTTCTCATAACACTTACCTTACATACTTTCTTATTTGCCTGACAACTTTTTGTGTGCTAATCCCTGCATGTACTGTATACGCTTAAAGAATGAGAGAGAAAGAGAGCTGAAGAAAGAGAACGCGTGTGTTCTTTGATGGAATTTCAGAACTTTTCTCTGGCACGCACTCCAAGGGACAGGTTTCATCTACAGTATACCATGTTTTCCGGGTATGAATACTCATCTACACCAATACTGAAACAAATAACCTACCTGTATTTAGCGTTGACCAATTAGAGGTATCGTGGAACATTTTATTTAGCTCTGTTTAGATATTTCTGGTAAACTATTTAAAATAAATTGCATTAGTTAGCTACACTAGTTACCTTGGAGGGTTGCTGAAAAGAGAAAAGTTTTGTTTCATCAAGAACAGCTTCCTGGGTTTAATTTGTCACTAACTTAAAGGTGTCTGGGGCTGATTGCTGCAGTCTGCTGCTGTGATTGATGTTTAAAATGTTTTAACAGGTCATTTATATTGGAAAGGCTGTAGGTGCCTTCTCTTGATATTTTTCATAGTTAGCAGTCTGCTTTGTTTTGATTGTCATGATTGTAAAATACAGACTGAGCATGAAGTCCTTCCCTGATTATGTACAGTCATCAAGGTATGCTAGATGGATGTTGTTGCATTACATCAATTTACAGACTGTAAATTAATTCTACAAAAATGTGGAATAAACCATATGTATTTAATGTTGTCTGTTCATTATGTTGGTAATTTACACAGAACATAATATTTCATGCGTTTTGGATGCGATGTCCAAAGCATGAGAATGAGTATGCGTAAATGAGACAGGAATCGGACAGATATCCGATATCAGTTTCGGTATAAGTGCGTTATTATGCAGCGGTCTTGTCTTCACCATTTGTGTGCAGTATTGATTTGGATGCATTGGAGGTATGCTGGGGAAGGCAAATCTCGAAACAGAACAACAAACGTGGACAGGGCTGACCCAAGGGGAGGTCCACTTGAGCAGCTATAGTGGGCCGCCGCTGACTTGCACATTATTTTTCTTGCCCGTGAATTGCTTCCCGAAGAAAAACAAACCCCATAGCACATTTCAGTCACACAAAGAGCATAAAAAAATAAAATTAAATAATAATAATAATAATTAATACATGACTGACAACAATGCCATGCTTCGAGTCAACATCTATTCCAAGTTCTTCTCCTCTACTTGACATTTTAGTATTGTTATATTATATATTTTGGATTGGATATATTGTTTGCCATTGCAGAAATCGCGTACATTGCTCGACTTTTTTGCTCGTTATAAACAGCCTTATCCCATCTATGACTCTCAATAAAGCTCTTAGACATTTTAAAGATTGGGATAATGCAGGCAATCCATCACCATAACAACAGAGCAGAAACGTTTTGCTGTAAGGAGCCTGCTTATTCTCACAATAATGCAATAACGCTGAAAGCCCTCACCAGGCAGCTTTTCTTCAATATAAGATTATAACCCCAATCAATGAAAACTTAAGAAGTTTCATCATCATCCTAAGCAGTTTCATTTATCATCTTAAGCTAGCTTATTGGTAAGTCATCCCAAAATACTTCTAATTTCCACCAATACACGGTTGCCTATAATGTTTAATGCTGCAAGGTATTTCAGCAACTTTGCCTTATGTTCCTTTTAAAATGCAATAAGAAAAAAAATGCAGCTTTTATGCTTAAAACAAAAAGTCGACTCAAACCAATGTCATTTATTATATGTTTTTCTTTTTCAGACCTTTGTTTCCTTATGGACAGCCTTGGCATCCACATGACACACACATACACAGAGAGTTCTTTTGTTTAAATTCGGAGAATTTCAAGCTCTGGCGCTTAATGACTACTGGGATTAGTGCACCGGATACATATATTCCTCAGCTAGTGGTTTTGTTTCCTCAGGCCATAATTTTTGTGATGTATAGAAAAACACATTTTGGTTAATGTTGAAATCATCTAGTTATACTGTATCACCCAAAAGATCAATGTAGGCTCATGCTAATTTTTTAACGTACACAAATGTTAAAGCTAGGATAAGAGGAGGGTTAGTGTGTGTAGTAAATTCTAGCCTTTTTTTTTATTTCTGCTTGTCGTGAAGTAATTAAATCGATAGCCTTTGTCAGCTTACTTTGCCTTCGATTTTTTTTTATCTCAAATTACTCCATTCACACCATAACCTTTGTTAGCTTAAGTTGCTCAGTTAACGTCTGATAGTCTTTGATAGCTCAGCGTGTGCAGTTAGTGCCTCAGCCATCATTGCTTTACCTTGCTCAGTTCATTTTCTCACCTTCTTCAGTTCACACCATAGCCATCATTAGCTCCATTTTTTCAGTTAGTCCCATAGCACTTGTTAGATAAACTAACACAGTTATCATCCTAACCTTAATTAACACAGCCTCTTTTATTAGTTGGCGCTAAACATAGGAACAAATGACGAAATTCGAACATGAAAAACAATACAAGAAAAACAAAAACAAATAAACCTTTTCACAATTTTTCAATATTTTGTAGGGACTAGCGAATGTACATGCTGCCTGCTTGCTTTAAAATTCAGTCCTGTAACGTTATTTTCCAAAATTTCACTCTAAATTTTCATACCATAAATATGAAAATGAAATGCCAAACACACTCTGCTTTACTCATCTGCTTTTCCGTGTTAACAGGATACAGATCAGCTCCCCTGGCCAGGCTCCAGCTACCTCCCTGCCCCCTCCATCACACACACACACACACCCACACACACACACACACACACACACACACACACACACACACACACACA
>JAQQZT010000011.1:9638517-9667176 GCA_030068275.1 Clarias platycephalus | reverse complement strand
AATCGCGGCAGCTGCAATGGCATATTATTCGCAGACTTATTAGTTTTCAAAAAATGTTTTAGATCAATTAGGTGAAAATGAATAATTTCCCACGGCACACCTGACGATCTCTCCCGGCACACAAGTGTACCGCGGCACAGTGGTTGAAAAACACTGCTCTAGAGGCAAAAAATATGTCTCTTAACATCTGCAATATGTCAAATAAGACATTATATGATTTGTGTGTTGTTCAAACAACATGTTGTATATTTAAGAAAACTATATGGGATACTGTACCGTAAGCAAATTTATAATTTTTTTCCGGTTGTGCTTAACACCCTTGTGACTCAAGCACAAAAAAAATGGACAAAATATTTCCTATCAGTGTTCAATATGTTATCGGGAAAGGGTTTTCTCAAAACTGGAAAAAATTGTGTTTTGCTTTCAGAATATTAATATACTGTATATGTATACACATGGTTAACATATGCAATTCATTAAGCTTTGGATTATACCATCATCTGGCTGCTCAGATCCACTAAGAAGTATCTGCTGTAATTGACAACATGTTTCTAGTAGTGGGAAATACGTAATTAATTAATAGCAGATAGCCTGCGGCAAAAGCAAGCAGTTCCCTCTCCAGCCATACAGCCTGAGCCAAGTGCTGCAGAAATACTGAAGCCACACAGATTTTATTGACATCTGACAGCATAAATCAGTCATGCTTGTTCTTGTTATGATTTTTTTTTTTTTTTGATTTGCCAAACAAATTTAGTGCAAACCCATTTTAAGCCTTCAAGTACTCAAATGTCTCTAAACATGATGAGAAAATTATTCTATATAAATAAAGATCAGCACTGTGGTTTAGTGATTAGCACCGTCGCCTTGCACCTCCAGGATCCATTCCTGGTGGTTTTATACCTTCATCTACGTACATGCAGTTTGTTTCTCCCCGCGCTTGGTGCATTTCCTCCGGTTACTCCGCTTTCCTCCCACAGTCCAAAAACATGCGGATTAGGTTCATTGGCATTCCTAAATCGCTAAATTCCTAAACCCTGTATACAGAATAAAGCGGTATAGACGCTGAGTGAGTGAAATAAGGGACAGCATAAATTTTGGCACAAAAAAAAAACAAGTAAACATGGATTAGTTCTATATGGATTAGTTGTATTCATAAAGACCAAATGCATACCATGTTACAACTATAAATTATATATTAGCACTATGTATTTTTTTATATTCCTGAAACATCTTGGCATGCTTTTATTTATTAATGAATGACAGCATACTTTTGAATCTATTTATAGTTACTTAAATGTCACTGAACATAGGCTAAACAAGTTACTTTTTGCTTGGTTGTTCCCTCTTATCTGGAGACATGAATATCTTCTCACACGAAACAATAATTGCTTTTTGTTATCTAGGTGTAAGTTGTTACTATAGAAACGGGGACATATATGAACAAGCACGTTATAAACATTGCAGACAACACGCCTGTCAGAGCTCTTGAAACATCAGAATTGAGACTTTATATAAGACTTCATATAATTTATATAACATTGATTTCATGTCCACTTTGCAAAATAAATGGTGAAAAAAAACATAAATGACATCACTTAAATTAGAGATCCCTTAAATGATTGGTGAAGATGCATAGTAAAAAATCAAAAGGTGTAATGATATAGGCGGGGTAGGAAAGAAAGGAAGGAGTGTTATGATCTGGGGTTGCTTTAGTTGGTCACGTCTACACTCAGCAACGTTATGTGGCAATAAAAAGAAGTCCGATAAATCGTTGGCCTATGTTTTCATAAAAGTTCATAAATGTCAAAGAAAATGTAGCCAGTTTAATTTAAAACCTCAAACATGATGTTCTGATGAACAATGAATTAACTGACTAGGACCTTCTGTTACCAGATTTTTATCACTAATCTTAGTGAAGTGCTATTTGGCGCTATTAGTATGTACAGTATGAGGGGTGTTCAAGTCAAACCAGGACTTTTGATTGTACAACACAACAGAACACAGTTATGAAAGTAAAAATACCATTATTCCTCTATATAATCCCCTGTTATACTAACGCATTTATACCAGCGTTACACTGGGGCTTGGATACCATCAAAGTCGAAAGATTTTGCAGTACGCCGGAGGCATGACGGAACTCGTTTAATGGCCCAAACATATGGAAATGGCCTGGAGCGAGGTCAGGACTATATTTGGGGGATGTGACAATAACTCCCAGCTGAATTGTGGTGTTGGTGAATGGTTGTGTATACTGTTCCCACAGACCTACAGTATGTGGCTCTTCTGCAAGTTGGTGATCCATCAATTTTTTAAGGATCAGGGGTTCTACTTGCTGAATGTTCATGAGAACGACTGCAGCGTGCTCCGAGCCACCTCGGCCACGATCCTCGTTCATTTAAAACGTTTGCATCATTCAAATATTTTACTGCAGCTGAGAGTCTCCTCATCATACTGTGCTTGATGTCTTCTGTAAATGGTCTGAAAATCAGTTCTATGATATCATCTACAGTATGAAGAATTTCAAGTCCTGATTAGACTTGAATGCCCCTTATATAAATAATGTAAAACAGATAGCAAAATTAAAATGTAAGTATATCAGGAATCAAAAAATCCTAAAGTATCAACCTGTCCATGTTACTATTATGCATTCAGATTTCATCCGAATTACTCTAATTAACAGACGAAATCAGGAACTCTCCACAAAAGTGAGATGTTTCCATGGAAACACATACATAACATATTTTACTGATTTTTACTGATGTAGAACTATAGGTGAAAATACAGTGTACTCTTTTTATTATGCACCCAATACTACAAACTTTACAGAAACATATAGTTATATTCTGACATTTTACTCCTAACTATATGTAAAGCTCCAAACTGCTCCCATTTATTGTGTTTATAGTGTGATTTTCAGAACTATCTGCATTCCCAACTGGTAATTATGAGTTCAGAAAAAAATGTGAAAGACTTTTTTGTAGACAGGAAGCTTGTAATTACGGTAATTCTGACATGACATAAATGGACTTTTCCTTTCAAGTAATGCTTAACTCGTTGTTTTATTCTTTTTGTTTAATTATAATGTAATCATGCATACAGTACATTATCCAGCTAAGTTGAAATTCCTAGACACTAGGGATATAACTGAACTGGTTTATATAATTATTTATATAATTTCATATAAGCAATGCAGACCGTCCACTTTGCACTGGGCGTCTTCAGAAAAAGTTATTATAATGTTGCATTTATTCAGCACTCTAAGGTTGATAAATAAAGCAGGTCCCTGGTTTTTCAACAGAGCTTACTCAACGACTGGCAATGATGACGAAGCCAAGTAAAGTAGCTGAGCTTGAGGAACTGTACAATACAAGATAAAAGTTTTGTTCTGCAGATTGGTATTTGTCATTATATAACTGTGAACAACAAGAGTTTCTGTGTTTTTTTTTCCCCCAACTGTTTCCGCAGGCGGTGTTATGGGTCACATTTAATACGAAAAGTTGTTGTATTAAACAGTTGCAGATACAGTATAGATAGTAGGACTAGATATGTTTAAACACTATACCGTACATATCCAATTACTTTTTAGGATGTTTCTAGGATTCCTTTTCCTTTTCTTGGAAACTTAACAAGGTATCAGTTTCGAGGTCAAAATTTTTGCAACATGACAACACTAACAAGGAGCTGTTGGTGGTTGAAGTTAAATGAAAGGGAGTTTTTTGTGCTGAAACACAAAGAGGTCTGTTTCTCAAGGCCGAATCTCTTGTTAATTATCAGCATGCCCCGGAAAGTTTCTTTCCCTTAGCATAATCCAGCATTATTGAGGACATCAATCGCCTTAGATCAGCGGCAAGGCGTCTGCTGGCATGGCTCTCCTCGGGCTTCTCCTAGCTGGAGAGGAATGAACACTTTCACCACACATGCATATATACACACACTCACATGCGCGGGTAGGTCTTGATCAACATCAGCAACAGGAGGCCAACTGGTTGTCATGACAACATATTCTGCTGCTGAGAGGGCACCGAAGATGCCTGTGGAATAGCAATGACCCCGGCACTGACTTCAGAGAAACGGGCCACCATAATCATTGCAGGAGCCACTCACAGGGATACGTGTGTCTCTTAAAAATAAAACCTGCTGCATATGCTTTTGAGAGGAAGTTCAAAAAAAAGTCATCATTTGTAACCTTCAACGCTTTTTCTGCAGGAAGAATGGCTTAATAGTGTAACTTTCATAATTCTTTTCCTTTCATGGCATTTCTGTTTATATTAATGCGAATGAAAAAAATGTAAAAAAATAAAGAAGATAAATGACAAATAACAGGGTTTTCCAATACAACAGAGAGGTTGGGAGAATCATCTATGAATGCCGCGTGCTGTGCTGAACTATCCTAGCTCTCAGAAATACATAAAACATCAAGATATGATGAGATCGCTATCTTGTTTAAGTTATTGTTATTCCATCAGATAGTGCTTCATCTCCCAGGAGGCATCGAATTTAAGCTCAGCAGAGCGAAGACTAAGATTGTTTCTTGTAGAACATAGCAGCTATGTGAGGTATAAAAATGAAAATGTCTTATTAAAGCTGAATAGTGGAGGAGGCACTGAACCGTAGCACCTGTAAGCATTAAAACAGGGTCAGTGTGATCTTCTAGAGTCCATTCCTACATGAAATTCCACAGCTGGCTTCACATAGCAAGTGAAGCTAAGTGCCCTCAGATGTTATCAAGAGAAGAATACTTTTGGTAGTAGAGAGCGAAAGAAGGGGATAAATCGGAGCTATGTGATAATACAAATATAGCAATAGGTACTTTACCAGAGCATTGTGGGTAGAGTTTGCTTTCAAACATCCTTAGAAAAGGGCAAAACCTTAAGAGTTTACCATCATTTTTTTCTCCTTAATAGGGTGAGTCTGACTTGACTACATCCCAAGTACAAGTTGACTCAGTTGGTATGTTCTTTTTAATAGATCAGTGACCCATTAAAACCAAATTCCACATGCCTTTATCTTCACCATTAAATTTAATAATGCCACCTGCTCTCAACTCCCTATTTTTATCTTTTAAAATATTTTCACCTTTCACCAAAAAAAGGTCCAAGAATGAAGAAGGGGCTTGAGAAATTGGACGATACTATACATTAGATCCTTCCTTGGAGGGGGTGCTGGTATTAACCTTTCCAAACAAAGCGGAGAAAACGATTATTGGCTCTCCTCTGGGGGCCTAGTTAGAGATGCATGTGAACCTGTGAACTTGTCATGAGAAGCCAGATCAGTGAGCAAAAGATAATTTTCCCTCTCACACTAACGCTGCGAGCGATGTGGGGGTTCTCTGCTTGCCAAGTCGGAAAAAGTGGCAGCAGGGCCAATAACCAGCAGTGATCCCACTCCTCCCACTGTTCCCTCCCTCAGTCCCTTTAGCCCGGTACTAATGGAGTGAAGATTTCAAGTTTGGCCTTTCATCAATTACCACTTCTCAGCACATTCTTATGAAATACGCCCAGGGGAAGCAAGGCCAGCACTTTGGTACACCGCTGCCTATAAAAGCCTAATGAAAGCTTGAATGCTCTTGGTTAAGACGCATTAACTGGTCACACATGGGTAAGCCATGCTACTGCAACTCATTCATACCAATTTGTCTTGATTTAAAGACTGTATACCCTCACAACAATATAGAACCTGCAGACAACAGCAACGTCCTTCAGAGTTCTTTGTTTCCCTTTAATCAAAACTGGAAAGTGTCAAACACCGATGAAGGACACAAGGCTGCTAGTGAGAACAAATCTCCTTCATTCACTTTTCATCTGCCGTGACAAGTGAGGGATGGGATCAGTGTGTGCACCCATAAGCCTTTAGGAAGCTTTGGAGTGAGGAAGGAAAAGAGACTGACATGTCAGCCCATCTTTTTTTGCTCTAGCTGAGCCTCCATGGTGCCCATCAACTATATTGTACTTGTTGAAATATGCTCTTTCTCCATGGAGTCAGGCTGCAGGAAGAACAGAGGTGGGGGGCACTGGAGTTTGGCAACCGATCTGGAAATTAATTCTTTGTTAAACTGGACATTCATTTATGATGCCAAAAAATGGACTTCCTTTCCCCTCTGAGATCCCATTATGACAAAGATTTGCCTGTCAGTCTATTAGAAGGCTGTGTTGGCCGCTTGATAGCTACAAGATTCTATACTAATCTAGTACTTGGAGAGCAGAATTAAGTAGAAGAGCAACGGCATTTTGGGCATGCAAGGAATCTGGACGCCATTACGGAATGGAGCATCATTAACATGAAAGCATTACGAAGCTCATAGGCGCCTAGATCGCTCTCGAGTCTAACCTCTACCATTTATTCGGGCTAATCTTGGCTGGTCAGTAATCTAAAACGTGTTCCAGGTTATATCAGTCTGAGATATCAATTGCAGCAGCCTGATGAGTGTTGAGGCAGTCATGCTCAAGAGATACACTACTGTCTGCCTTTAAGTCTTTTATAGATAAGTGACAGCACAGCATGAACAGAAGCTACAGTGGGGGATATTGTATAAAAAAGGTTTTTAAAATGGCTGAGAAGAAAATCCTGAGACTTTTCCTATAAAACCCATATCCAATGTCGACGGCTTTATGCTAAGAGCATGGTAGACGAAAAATGGCATTTTACCCTGTGCAATTACCAGCTAGAGAACACAGCCACACCATCTTTAGTTTTTTTTGTTCATAAATAAAATATGTTCTCTATCTGAGCGGCACAGTGATGTAGTGGTTAGGTTCCCGCTTCAGGGTCTTTGTGCACGAGTCTGCATGCTCTCCCTGTGCTTGGTGGGTTTCCTCTGGGTACTCCAGTTTTCTCCCACAGACCAAAGACATGCAGATCAGGCTTATTCATTCCCAAATTGCTGTAGCGTGTGACTGGACGTATGAGAGCGTATATGTGTGTGTGTGTGTGTGTGTGTGTGTGTGTGTGTGCCCTGCGATTGATTGGCACCCCATCCAGGGAGTACCCTGCCTCATGCGCCAAGACACCTGGTAAAGACTCCAAGCCCCCCGCGACCCTGCATGCAGAATAACGCGGTATAGACGCTGAGCAAGTGAGTGAGCGTTTTCTATTGGTTCTCAAAAACCAAGAATATCAAACTCAACCACAGCAAGAAGCCAAACACTGCCACTAGCATATGTGCTTCTTTCACATCCTGTGTCCTTTCCCCTTCAGTGAAATGACTTCCGTCAGGTTAATTTTATGCACATTTAGTCTGACCTCTGCTTTTGCTGAATAAGCAGAAAAATGCTGCTTTCATGTTTCTCCTGCTGTGCCAAGGGCTCAAAGGTCATGAAGTTTAGCTAAAACATAGATGTTGGCACGTCGGTTATAAATTCTAGAACACCTAGTCAATTAAAATGCTAAGTGCTTGCGCTATAACACCAGGAAAACAAGTGCAATTCCGAATTCTGCTGAGTTTATCTGTCACTGCGGTAATTTTTGTTTCTTGCCATGAAAATACATAACACTGACATTAAGTCTATGCAGATGCATTTATCCGGCGCTACTTAGACAAAGTCTAAATATATAACGATACAACAGGGCAGAGTTGCTTAATCCAGTGTTTTCATTATCACTGAACAGGCTGCACCGTAACCCTGACCAAGAACCACACAGGAAGAAGGCATTTGACTGACAGCACAAACGGCCAATCAGATTATTAATATTATAAATTCCTATTGACATTATAGAAAACAAACACATCCCAACAGCAACAAGAACACTATGACTATCTGGATGTCTCAATACAGGAGCAGCATTCTTCGAAGCACATGGTCCATGTATGTGGTTTTCGGCTTGTTGCATTTGCTGAACTGTGAACTCCGAACCGAAATGAGGCGGAACACCAGGTTAATTTGGTGTTCTCAAATGTTGTGTGTATGTGGAATACGCTCCAGGCCCTGGGGTCCTGCTCCTGCCACCATCTTTTCCAGACTTTCCCCGCGCTCACAAAGACAATGTCTTGGGTCAGGTTGGTTCAAAATATGCAGCACCCAAAATGAAACACCTTATGGCTGGGCTAGAAAATATAGGCTAGAAACATTCTAATGACCAAGCTAACACAGACAACAGACCGGCCTTACAACAGAATAACAAAAGCGATGACGCTTAAGACACTAAAGACAACAGATGCACAACAAAATCCTAACTAAAACACAGACTTTAAATAGATAGACTAATCAAGCTAAACAAGGTGCAAGCGAATAAAATTAACATCGTGTGACTATGATGGGGGATGGGTGAGGTGTGAGGTGCAGTGGATCCTGAGAAATTAAGCTTGGAAACAAACATCAGCATAAAAGTCCTAGAATACAAAAGACAAAATAAAAGCAAAAAAAAAAAAAACTGGAACAAATCATGGGTAACCATGACAACTGTCCATAGACAGAAAAGGAAAAAAAATGATTCTCACGTTTGAAAAATCCTGTGTTGTCTTTCCAGCATTTCTGCTTTGCATTTCTTTGATTAAGTAAAAACACTAAAGAGCAAGCTGTGTTTTCTATCTTGTTAATCCACCATCGTGACTGTTGCTGTAGTGTTTGTTATTTATACACGCTTCCATCCACCGCCGATGTTTATGCACCTATTAGATGTGTTTGACATGCGAATGACATATTTAATCAACTGAGTTTGTTTTGAATATGAAGATACTTGACATTGCTGTCAAAAATGTAAAAGATATGCAAAAGCAGAAAAGCCATCATTATATGAATCTAAAGTGGATGGAAGAGAGGCACTGTGTATCTGATGAAAATTTCCCATTGGCTCATCATCCATTATATTTATCTTCCCATCACTGCTGCTATTCTCTAATAGGAACTGATTTTTTTTCCTTCCCCTCATTGCAGTTTCTTTATTGCAGTCACTTAAATAAATTTAGACTGATTTCAAATCCTTCCCAACAGCTGCATGTGTAACAATATAAAAATCATTTGCATTTAAGGTTAATTAATCCTAAACTTGAACAAACAAATGGAAATCCATAATCAAAAACCAGTGCGATCGTTCATAAAAAAAAAAAAAAATGAAAAAAAAAATAAAACGAGGGGGAAAAAACAAACAAACTAGTTAATCTAGCCATACCATCTGGAAGTGCTCAAAGTGGCTATACCATTAGCAAAGTATATTATAGGCAATTGTCCACTTGCTATTGTTTGGAATAATGATCTATTCACAGCACGAGTAGCTAGCCTATATATGTATATACAAGCAAATCCTGTCTGAACCGGTTGTGCTACTGCTGAGCACTCGTGTTTGTCATTAGACATGATTGGCACTAGGAAAACAACCCAAATCTGTTCAGTGGCTCTGCTCTCCATGTTATTTACAGCAAACAAATTCTTTCTTGGGCCAGGCAGCTGGAGCCGGGGCAAAAAAAAGAAAAAGAAAAAAAAAAACTTAAGCTGGGGCAACTTTACAAAAAAAAAGGCTTCCATGCCTCAACTGTGGCGTGGAAGCCGAGCCGCAAGGACGCCTTCAACTATAGAGCTTTCATTTGTTGTTAGTGCTTTACTGATGTCTTTGTTCTAACCCGTCTCATTGTTGAACATAATAGATTTTCCATGGTAGCAACCCCAGGAGTGTTGTGATGTTACAGAGGCCTGGAAGAAGGAGACTGGTTGGTTATTCTTGTGTCTCACAAGAATAGGCGCGCGTATATGCCCTGAGGGTCAGCGTCAGGATGAGGTAATGCTTTCTCTGTCATCTCAGCAGGCTGTCGATCCTCCACCCCCCTCCTCTACCCAGTCTGGGTGATGCAGGTCCCTGGCTCTTCGGCCAGCACTATATCACTTACCAACAATAGACTGCTAACATCTGCGCTGAGAGCCCTTCATGCACTAAGACTGCAGTGTGTGTGGAGCTCTTCTTTGGGAAGGACAAAGGCTGGTCACGTCATGCACGTCGAGCTGGCCTTTTGTGTCCCTTGCGAAAGATGAGAATCGTGCATCCAGAGGCTGGGGAAATTTGCATTCAAAAAACATCCCTGCCCTTTATAGTTTTGAGGATTCTTCGGGCGCTGAGAAAGGAAGGTTGAAGAGGAGAGATTTCCACAGGAATGAAGAAATGAATAAGGAAACCACACCGTCCCATTACAGATTGGTTGTGCCCGGGTCAGTTGCAAAAATGTCATCGGCAGAATGACCTCATTCGCCTAACACATTCTCTTGACCCATTCACCGCTGACCTTGACATTGCTCATGCCCATCCAATCACAGATTGTAGAGAATAATCCTATTTTGGACAGTCCTATGGGCTTCAGGGCTCTTGAGGGATTTCATAGTTAATCTGAGCTCCAGTATACCCTCCAGCTTGGGTTGCACTGTATCGCAGTAATGAGAGTATCAGGAAAGTAATACTGAAAATAGTACTGAAAGTACTACAATATTTCAGTCATTATTTTCCAGTCCTTTTTTATGATCTACATTACAGCTTTCTATTACAAATGATTCTTCAACACAACCTCTGTGAATGGAATAATGAAATATCAGAATTTCTCAGTAGTTTTAAACCCTAGACTCTAATTGGTCAGAAGGAGTTCATTCATTTTCTGTAACCCCATCTCTGACAGGAGCTCAAACAAGGACTATGCAAATGCACTCATTACACACACAGAGACTGGTTTTGCTGATGATCTGTATAAGGAGTTAACAATAATGTGTGTGATTGTTATTATGGTGAAATGTTCTGTGCGGTGAGGATTATTTAGTACTTTTGGCAAGCAGTTTGCCAGTGCAATGGTCTTCAGTAACAAGTCAATGAAAACGAGTCCATAGTCTACAGTATCTACATTTTCTGAATCTCAAAAACGGCAGGTCTTGTGTGGTGTTCCCAACATGCACTGGTCAGTACCCTTTGACAGTAGTCCAAAGAATGACGAACTGATGAAGCAGTGACTTAATTAAATTATTTGTCAGATGTACCTTACAGCACAGTGAAATTATTTTTTTTCACACAGTTTGGAAGATCGGGTCAGAGCCCAGGATCAGCCAGTTTACAGTGACCGAAAAGCAGATACAGTAGGCTTAGAGCTGAACAGTGCCAACCTGGCGATGCTGGGGCTTGGACCCCTGACCCCTGACCCCTGACCCAGAGCATTAAGCGTTTGAGCCACCACTACCCCTCTTAAGATGGCCTGATATAACAAATTGTGTTTTTCCTTTAAATCATGTTGATGTCTGAATGGGTGTGTGTCGCCTGTGATACCCTTGTCTTACAATATACATTATTAGACAAGTGGGTTTTTTTTTATATGTGTGTATATAATAATATATAATATACTATATATAATATAATATATATTGATATGTACCAGATCATAGGGTCATGAGTTGCCACTAAGCTGCCACCATTAGGACCTTAAGCAAGTCCCTCAACCCAGAAATGCTCAAATGTGTTCCAAGAATAAATATGTTGTAAAGTGAATTCTAACCTTAAACATTATATCAGTGAGTTTATTCTTTTTTTTTTTTTTTTAAGTCTTGCTTTGTCTGATTTTCATTATTTCTCTCGCATCAACATAATCAGTAATCCATTATGAATTATTCAGTGATTACTGCAGTAGTCAGTGCAGGCGAATGTAGTTACACAGATGATTAATGTACAGTATGTCTGGATGTTCAGACAGGTCCGGTTTATTTAAGGGCTTAAACTGATACTTTGATGTACAGTAAAACATGGTCAGAATAGTTTTTTTACATACTTACATAATCTAATTACTAAGTTCCATGTAAGCCATGTAACTGCACTGTTTGTTTAACATGCTTCAGGAACATTTCTCGGCATCAAATCATTTATTCATTAAAAACTGATATTGAACAGATATCCAGACTCAGCATATTCTGAAATTTGATTTGCTGAGTACTGGTTTAGAATTACCGTAAGAGTACTTAGTAAGGCATCACTACAGAGAGCACACAACCGTTGTGTTGATGTGTAAGCAAGTTATGTATCCGGGCTCTGTAATGTTGCAGATATTCTGGATTGGTGGTCAATACCAAATTTGGCCCAGCATGCTACTTTAGTGTATCAGTGGTATATTGTAACAGGACCAGAAAAATATTAAAATTTATATAAATTCAGATTGAAAGCATCTGATAAGGTGCTGAAAGTACATAGCGAAGCTTAACAAGTGCTTAAAACTATTATTAAACACTGTTTTTCTATTCCTTTCTTAAAGCAGCATGACCATTTTGCTGGCAGCTTGTCCCCAAAACCTAGATATTGTAATGCATAATGTGTATTGGAAAAAAGGTCTACAAGCAACATGATATTTAACATACCAGTAATTACCTACAGTTAATTCCTCCTTATTTAAATAACAACTTATCATTAAAAACCCATTTGAATATTATACATAAATAGTTATACCCTGTGTAACAACACCGTCCCAAATTGTTTTAATAATTCAATTAAACGTTTGAGTAATTTGCCAATGATTAGAATTTTCTATTAAACAAAACATGACACATGATACCTTGCATTTAATGTGCTGGAATGTCCCTGTTATTAAGACTAGCTCCGTCACTAGCCTCTTTATGGTGTGTCTTAAAGTTATTAAAGCAAACGTGCAGCTTGTCATGTTACACAGAAACAGGAAATCCTCTGTCCTGAAGACTTTCAAGTCATGAAAACATCATTCCAAAGAGCTGAAACAGGAGACTCCTTTCAACAAGTCTAAATAAACATCTCTTCAAAGAAAACTTCACCATATCCACACCGTTTGTTTAATCCAGTTATGTAGCGCGCCACCATGCAAGTCCCTCTGTAAGTTATTACTAGAACTGATACTGTATTAGAACAAGCACCTAATTAAATGACGCCTATTCAAATGAACTGAAGGCGGAACATCAAATGAAGCCTGAAACGCTGTCGGAGCTGTTGTTATATTTAATTTCATTTGATTTTATTTGCACAGCGCTTTTCAACAATGGACATTGACACAAATCGGATTTACAGAAATATAAAAAATTTATCAATAGTCTGGTCTGACCAATCAGAATGAAGCATTTCGACTACACTGTAGTACAAAGCATAATTAATGTATCGACAATAGCAAAAGAAACAGCATCGGTATTACAAGGATGGAAAATCCACCACCCATTGTTCTTTTGTAGAGAAAGCGAGAACAGAAGAAAATGGAAAGAAAAAAAAAAAATGGGTACAGCAGTCTCAATGTGCCCTGATGGATTCTGTGTGCATCGAACCTCCTTTAGGCTGACGACCTCCAAGGGAAAGACTAATCCGATTTTTCAACACTCCTATGTCATTAACTGACAGCACTGCAAGACAGCAAGAACAACCAACAACGATTTTTCAATACCGTCACCACCTACCTGATCTTCCATATTTCCAAATTTCCCTCTGTTTTTTATTTATTTTTATTTTTTTTTGAATAGGGGTGGATTTTTTGTTAACTCCAAGAACACTTGATCTTGATATGATCACCAGCTTAGCGTTCAGAAGGGTGATGCTCCATCTAAAGCTTGCAGCTTCCAGCTATACACAAAGTGCACCATGTCCAGTGTGTTTCACGCTTCTTGTTATGATGTGAAATATTGTAAGTATAAAGAATTGGAAGTCTTACCTAAGCAGAAGCCAGTGTGATGCCAGGTGGATAGGTGAGATGCAGCAGAGACACAGCAGAGCAGAGGGGGGAAGAAAACAGAAACGAATATTACAAAGAGCACATAATACATTAATGAAATGGTCAGATGTGTCCAGGAAAATTTAATAAAGGTCTTTCTTTATACAGGTGTATTTCATCAAGTGCACTTGTATTTTCCGAGCTCCCTGACATGTACAACATAATACGAGACCGTTTTTTTCTCTTTTTCTTTTTAAATAAGAAAATACACTCCAATGTGACAGTGAACACCTTCGAAAAGGTAGTGGTCACAGATACCCAGAGAAGCAATCCAAGGATTAGGGCACATGTTTCTACAATGGGCAATCAAGTGTGAAATTAATAGAGCTAGAGGGGAGTGAGTTAAGCCACAGCCTCATAGTCTCACCTCAGCACTCGCTGTTGAGTTTCTTTTTGTCTTCGCAATCGCCTGCGATCACTCTGCACCGCTACACACCAATATGCTGCACACGGTTAACGGCCCTACACCAAACCCAGTCAGATCTATCTTTCAATACAAACTGCCTATCTGCTGAAGTGAAATGTTTGCTATCAATCATTGCTTATCTTCATTTATACAACAGTTAGTTCTGACCGAGTAATCTGATTGGATATGAGAGGCATTCCATAAGGGGTGATACAGAGCACAACAGCACTAGGATGTTATATTACGTACTGTATACAGTATATTAACTGTATACTCTGTTATTCCGTGTCAAAATCATTAATTGCGCAGTACTGGAAAGAGGGGAGGGCAGCTGCCTGCCAAAACTCACATAGAAGAAAGCGCTAAGGAGACTATGTGGCTGGGTTTCAAAGTCCTACCCATGTTGTTTTGTTCATGGCTAATGCGAGCCACAAAGGTAACTACTGTAGCTTCTAACACAAACCTAAATCCCAAATTCCCCTCTAACCCCTGATCAAGGGCACTACTTGGTGTGTGGAACAAGCACATTAGCTTTCCATTTCATGCTATTTGGGATACAGCCCCGCAAACTGGAAGTTAACATAGCCGATATTCTAAAATATCGGAATATGTCGAAATATTAAGAGATTTACAGGACTTCGCACCACCTCCAATGTTTATTCTTTCGACCATTTGGCTACATAGTACCAGTAAGTTTTAAAAACTTTTACACCCATGTAAGTTTCTCAGGACTGTCTACCACCTCCATGGTTTATTCTCCTTACCGTCTGGCTACATTGTACCGGTAAACTACTCTTAAGGCGCCAACTCCTCCAGTTGGTTATTTCCACTGGTTTCAGAATAAAGAATGTCGACCTAATGTATAAAAGCAATATCACACCCAAGGTCTGTTGTGATATCTTCAGCACCCTCGTGTCTATGGCAGCATCACAGCCGTGCTGCTATTCAATACAACAGCACTCACTCTCGTGTCTTATTGCTTTAGCAGCTAAATAAACACTAAACCATTCTCAAACGAAAGTATAAGCTGTAGTGGAAGTACTAATCTGTATTCCTGGTGCCACCTGAGAAAAAATGAAATGTTCTAGATTCTTGGTCAGATCAGATTTGCATGTTATGATGGTTCACATTCAAGTGTTTTTCCTTACACACATCTGGCTTCTGAAAGAGTACACATGCGCACATTGATACGTCTTTGATCACGCCATCTGGGTTAAAATACATTGTATTTGTGTGACCACTCATTAATTTCAAACAGTGGATGCGATTTTAGCAAAAAAAAAAATTTTGCTATGGAGGATGGCAAGCTGTTGAAGTCCAGAATAAGAACGAATGCCAGATGCCTCGCTTCAGGTGTTTTTACAGCTATGAAATTCCTGTGCTGCTGAGGCTGACCGCTGACGTCAGTGCCCAATATGCAATCTGACCATTCTCATGAGCAACTCACGTGACCTTGTATCATATATATATATCCAATCCTGGACTACATACAACAGTGACTCAATTCCGATATGAAAAACATCAAACGGTGCGTTCAGACAGCCCTGAAAATCAGATCAGTGTCACATTAGGGAAGTCACTCCAGATTGGTCATGTGAATTTCACCTTTATCTCTATTTATAACATGGACATTTTAACACTTTAACATTACTTTGTTTCCCTCACACACTCATTTTCTATACCCTTCTCCTGTATAGGGTTGCAGGAGGCCTGAAGCCTTTCCCCAAGACATTTAGTGTTTCCTGGACAGGGTGCCAAGGCACATGCATGCACAGACTCACACACATTCTCACACTTTACGCAATTTGGAAATTCCAGTTAGCCTACCCTGCATGTCTTTGTACGCTGAGAGGAAACCAGAGTACCCAGAGTAAACCCATGAAACGTGTATACTCGAGCATTTTGACACCCCCCTCCCATTTACCATGCTTTCTGAGACCTGTGAAACCACTGCAACGTCATGCTATGTCACAGCACTCAGAGCAGACTGCCTATTGATAACTTTTACTCATAGTTGCCTGGTGCTGTGATGACGGACAGAGGAAAAAGTAAAGGGTCATTTTGACCCGACCAATGCTATTACACACACACCAGCCGAATCAACAATTACATGGAGACCTGTAGGCCACTAGGAACATTTTCGGCACAGATTAATGGGTGGGGACGCAGAACTCATGACCCTGCGAATGCGTTTCCTATTACTTAACTCACATTCATAGGCAGAGCTCGGGGTTAAGCAGCAGCATGGTTCTTAAAACAAGAAACAAAGAACTTTAAATAAAACAGCCACTTCTCTCCTCATGTGCACAGCATGTGTCAAAGAAAAGCGTGTTATTATGGACAGACATCATCAGAGAGTTGTTTCGGTTCCACATGAATGTTTTGACCTTGTCCTAAACCACTCTGAGATAATCACAGCTTCTGCAGGATGTAAAAATATCCATGGTATTCTAGTCAAAGTGATATCGCAAGGCGGTGTGGGGGGAGGGGGTGGGGGTGTTATCCAGGTCATTTTCATCGACGGAGCGCAATGCATCATTAAATGCAGTAGTACCGTGGTTTGGGTTTGATGGAACACTGCAATGTCATTGCGCCTGATCAGAAATTCTGATTTAGACGTTAGAAATTCTGATTAAGGTCAGAGCGTATTCAAAAAGAGTCCGATATTAATCAGCACAGAGTGCTTTCTCAGCTGTTTCATCTGCTATTTCTCATTACCTGTTGCTCGTCTTTTCCTTTAGCGCTACGGAAGCTGCATATTCATGTTTCTTTTCATGTGTGCAACAAAAATGCCCGCTCTGATCTCGCTGCAGGTTCAGAGAGAAAAGAAAACGCTTCTCTGCATTTGGTATGTCTGGCTTCTTTATTAACACTGGCATGTGGATTTATAACACTACTATTCCTCTTCTCTGCACTGAATTAATTAGGACCATTGCTCTCCATTAGCCTGCGCATGCTGAACAAAGAGCTATAAAGCTGTCTGCGAGGACAACAGTGAAATCGGATTACTTTACCGGGTTCAGATATATTTCGCAGTTTGACCACAGTATATTTTGAAGAAAACATTTCAGGTAAACAGGATAGACATCGATTGACATTAATAGTATGTGGGCCAGGGTTGACATATGGCCAATTCAATTTTGAAATGGGAAATATAATATGTAATAGCAGATGAATACAAATAGACAGAAGCGATGTTCAAATCAGAATCTCCAATCCGTTTTTGTTTTCTGCGACCTGACCAGTAAAAAAGTATAAGTAAAATGTAAAAAAACACTTTAAATCTTCTAACTCCATAGTCGTTCCTGATTTTAAATCCTTTCTACATTGTAAACCAATATTAAAAGCTTCCAAAATATGCAGTAATCCCCTTAAAACAGTTGATATTGAGATGTGTCTCATACTTTTGCTCTGTAAAGCCTTCATAACGGCTCAAATCTGAAGTGCTGTTAAATGGTTAGGCTGGTAACTCTAAATGAACTTCATCTCTAAGTTTTATACCCCTATCTCACCTGTGCGGTTTGACTCACGGTGAAATGCGGTGTCGGGTACCGTGAGTTGCCGCGATTGCCCGCCGACGTTCTGCTGACGTAACGTCATTAAACATGTTGAATTTTTTTGCGCGGTGAATCATAATGAACCGTATTTAAGGCGAAACCGCATAGGTGAGATAGGGGTATTAGTCTTGCTTCCCTGGAATGCTCTTCATGAGAGCCAGTTTCATCATGGTGCTTGATGGGTTTTGCAATTGCAATTGACAATACTGTTCTTGCAAGAACCATTCCAGAACAACTGACCCTTGTGTCCGAAAATAACAACTGACTATCGCTGTTTGTGTTGTTACTTAATTACCTAATTTCATTCCTTATTTCACAGTTTTTTTATTTATTTATATTAAAATTTATTTTAAATAAATAAATTTGGAATTTTTCCCCGATTTTCTTCCCAATTTAGTTGTATCCAATTCCTCTCAGTCACTAGGGGGCCCCCACATTAAGCTACAACAACCACACAGTCGGGAGGGCCGAAGACTATCATGTGTTTCCTCTGAACCACATGACGTCACGACCACATGTTTTCGAACTGCTCGCTCACGCACCGTTGGGGGCGGCGTAACACACTCGGAGGACAGCGCTATCCACTTCTTCCGCTTGCGTGAGCTCGCAGACGCCCCCGATTGGTCATAGAGCTGTGATTAATGTGTGAACACTAAGTATCCCTCATCCCCCCCCCCCCTCTGAGAGAGCTCTGCCAATTTGTTCTCTAGGCCCTCGGCTGCGAGAGGCTACAGCATCACCCGGGAATCGAACCAGCGGTCTCCGGATGATAGGGCAAGCAATTGGGGACCTTATTTCATAGTCCTCCATTATTCTTCTAGAATGTAGAAATACAGTATGTACGAACTTGTGTCAAAATTTTTCGAGCGGTACTGTAGTGTACTGGATAACAGCCCTACAGTATCATATCATAGGACAGGTACTGTATGTGCCATTTAACCAAAAGCTGTCCACACACACTTCCTGGACTACATACAAAAGATGCAACCACGTCTGGTTGCATCTTAAGTCTCTTGTACACATATTGCATGTGCATATTTTAAGTTTTGTAACATTATTCTTTTGCTTTACCACAGCTCTTACACTAAAGTATTCCACAAAGTTTTGTTAAGGACATAACATGGTCTTTAAACAACATCCAAATGGCATAATGTCCTGTTTCACTATTAAGTGAGGCAAACCTGTCAATCATTACTGCTGGCGTGACGGCAATGGCAGTAACTGAGTGTAAACATCCTTTTTCCATACATTCTCCCAAAACCCTTTGAACATATTTAAGCCACTCACGGCGGCCGCTGTGTTGCACAGGAAGTATCGTGACAGAAGGAAGCAACATGATTGGCCTTTCGCAAAGCGTTGGCTTTTTAGATGCAAAATCTGTGCTTTGCTGAAAATGTGGAGATTTTCAAATTGAACATATTGTTACAGACAAGCGTATGTGTCAGAGAATAATAATTTGCTAAAATGAGCAAACGTCAATCCGTTCATATCGAGAAGCAAAACACAGGCAGGCAGAGAAAAGTCTAATTCAGGAGAAGACAAAACTATGAAACGTTGAAATTAAGTGTTAGAACCATAACTTACAGCCAAATAATTAAGAAGAAACGTAAAACAGCTAACACAATGAGGCAACAATCAAATCAATGGCAGAGCAGGAGCGAGACAAGTCAGGAACAGAAATCAAAACAATTCTTAGAACATGGCATTCATAGTCATGGGAACTGTGATGAGACGAGGTAACCATGACGCCTCTGCTGAATGCCTGCATTATGTACAGTAGAACACTATCCACAATACAGCTATCAGATAGATTACAATGCTAATGTAATACTTAAATACTTATTGTGTTTACAAATCCAAAAAACAAAAATCAAGGATCAGCTTTGAATCTGCTCGGAAACTGATTAAAACATGTCTTGTTTCAGACAAGAAATCTCAGATGCTGATCAGTTGGACATAGTATCTAAAACACACTTTGGTTATACACTATGTGGTGAGTATACGTAGTAGGGATGGAAATAACCAGAGACCAGTTAATACAATATTTGTATTGCGATACTGTTAGTATAACAATTTTATAAATATTAATAAATTTTTTCCCCAATTTCTTTTTTTTTTACAATTTTAACCAATTAATTTGCCAATCTCTGAATAGTTTAGAGCGCACCACCTGTAGGATTTAGAAGAACTGAACAGAGAAAGAATGTACCAACTCGAATGCAAACATATAGAAAGTAAAATAATAATAATAAAAAAAAATTTAAACTATTTTGGAGGGTGATGATACATGAATTACAACACAGAAGAATCGCGATACATCACTGGCGTTAATGTAGATGTAGTGGTCATGTATGCTGCCAAGGAAATCTAAAATGTATTGCTTTGCATAAATAATTTGCATGTCATTTTCCATCAGCCCCAGCAAATCATATAACCCACGCCTTCCTGCTCACTCACACCTGTTTAATGTTTTCTTTAATTAGTTCCACTATTTATGTTTTTCCGTGTGTAATCACTACGCTTTTGTTGTGTAGAGTCTGTTGTTTCCTCAAGTCTGTTCTGCGTTTCATCCCACATGTCCCTAGCATTTGTTTTGCTATTTTTAGGATCCTGCGTTTGACTTTGTTTGTATTTTTGTTAATTATGAACCTGCACTTGAGTCCGCCTCCGTCTCTGCTGCCTGACAATAAACAGTGATTTGAAAGTCTGATAAAATGATCTTAAAAGGAGACACATTTAACATGGAATGTAAGTTAACTCACTCAATCATTCACTCATTTTCTACACCGGTACAGGGTCATGGGAAGCCTGGAGCCTATGCCAGGAGACTGAGGGCATGAGGCGGAGTACACCCTGGATAGATGGAGTAGTAATACATCAAAGTGCACACAATCACACGCACACTCAGTCTCACACTAGGCACCGTTTAGAAACGCCAATTAGCCTACTTTGCACATCTTTGAACTGTGGGAGGAAACCGGAGTACCCGGAGGAAACCCCCCCAAGCTTGGGGAGAACATACAAACTTCACAGACTCAAACCCTCGACCACCATGCCACCCAATAATCATCCGGAGATCGCTAGTTCGATTCCGTGGTGATGCTGTAACCACTCGCAGCCGGATGTCTAGAGAGAGCTGATTGGCTCATAGGGGAGGGATAAGAGATACTTAGTGCCCACACATTAATCTACAGCCAATCAGGGGCGGATAGCGCTGTCCTCCGAGTGTGTTACGCCGCCCCAAACGGTGCGTGAACGAGCAGTTCGAAAAGATGCAGTCAGCTGGCGTCACATGGCTCGGAGGAAACACGTGATAGTCTTCGGCCCTCCCGACTGAGTGGTAGTAGTAGCCTTAATGTGGGAGCCCCCTAGTGACGGAGGAATTGGACACGACTGAATTAGGGAGAAAATCAGGGGAAAAGTTTTTAAAAACAAACAAAAAAAAATGTATCTGACTGCTCTACTCCACAGAAGAATCTAATCACTCGGACGCTTTAAACTTGGATTTGAGAACTAAATCAGATTTGACCTGCTGTCTGCGCAAGGCCTAAAACCCCATACCAAAGTTAATTCTAGACTTTGTATTTATATGTGCAGTCACCCAATTAAAAGCATCTAATGCAGCAGCAGAACTCTATAATAAGCCGAAAAACAATACAATGTCTTCTGCTTCTGTTTATTTAGGTGCGGTTGGATTCTTGACTGGAAGCCAGCGAGAGTTCGGCTCATTTAGATATATTATTTCTAATTCAGTGAGCTTGATATGCGATTGAGATAATTACAGATTCACCTCATTAGTAACTTAGAGAGTGCTGAGGTTACCGTGAGGTAGTTGGAGCAAATATAAATTCCTGTGGCACAAAACTTCTAGGATAAGTTTTTCTCTTTGGCCAGAGTTTGCATCACGTCTGGTTGGATTAAAGGTCATCTGAGAGCTACACCTCCTGATTAAAATCGCAGATTTTTTTTTTCTTCGCCTTTTTTGCTGTGCTGTTCGCTGTTTTTCATCCAACCAGTATGATTTATTGTCATTGAGACGGCGTTTCATGAATGCTTAAAAAGAATGTGTAAAATGAAATGCTGATGTGTGCTAATACTGATAACATCATATAAAGGGTTAGACTTGAAATATGCACATCAACGGTTTATTGTTAAGGAGGAGAAAGGCAAATATTGGGATTAGCTGCAGATGCTGAATGAACGGTGAAGGAGTTTAGGAGATACACATTCCCAGGCTCTTCGGGGAATGTGTAAAATTCCGGGTATATTAGCAGGGTTCAGTGGTTCATCCAGTCAGATCTACAATATGGATGTCACGACTCTTGAGATACTTTAAAACTAAGATACCAGAAGAAAGAAAATAATTAGTTTGTTGCATGTTGCTATGTTTTAATGACTTTTATTCTTCATCCATTAATTATGTATACTGCTTTCTGGGAACTTAGGGCACAAGGCAGGGTCCATTCTATATGGGGTGCCAACCTATCATAGGGCACAACCACACGCACACAAACTCACACACCCATTCATAAACTACGAGTAATGTTAGAAGCCTCAATTCTTTTGTAAAGAAACTGATTTGAAGATTCGGTCCCCAACCCTAGAGGTATTGTATTCTATTCTATTGAATTCCTTTTATTAATCTAATCATTGCTTCATCTTCAGTAAGTACTTAACTCTGGTTAAGATCATAGTTCATTCATTATGTATCCCAGGAACAAATGATGTAAGGAGCAGTTAAGCATAGCCAATCCATCTATTGCCATATTTTTGGGAGGTGGGAGGAAACCAAAGAAATCCACAGAGATCATGGAGAGAAAATGCAAAACTCCACATAGGCAGTAACCCAAGCTTTAAACCCTGCAACTATGACTTAAAAAAAAAAAAAAAAAAAAGAACCAGACGCAAAGCCAGCCATCATTAAGTGCAATTTGACATGTTGTGAATATCATCATCTTCAAATCTGTTTGAGATTGGAAGGAAATGAAAGAGGGAAATAAAGGAGAATAAATATAGAAGCAGATGTACAGTTTAGTACCACAGCAAGCACTCATCTCTACTTTGTAGCAGCTCCAGGTCTATTCACACTCTCAGGAATTCACTGAATGCAAATAATAACCAGATGAAAAAACGTATGGAGTATATCCAGAGCTGAACCCCACGGTTTGAATCATTCCTCCCCTCCCAATATCAGCTTTGTGTCAGAACTGGTGCTATACGGCATTCCTGTCGCAATTTGGTACAGTATTCCTTTGACTAACATTCCCAATTACAAATGATAAGTCGTTCTGCGGGGGAACCTGATGCGAAGCCCTGGAACATTCTTCGGGCCAAGAGGAGTACCAGTGACCTCTTCCTTCACTTCCTGCAGGCATACTGTATGAAGAAAGTGTGAATCTTGTGACAGGCCATTTGGGCTCTTGCAAAAAAAAAAAAAAAGGAAACAGCAAAGCACCTCTCTGATAAAAAGGTCACAACGTATCCAATTACTACTGACATTTTCCACTGAATTCGCAAAGATGGGTGACGAGGGGTTCCCTGGGACCGGTTTATTGCTTAACCTGAGCATACTTAAAGAGACTTAACAGTCTTGCCATGTGTCGGCTGTATCCGTCCATCACCATACTCGCAAGACTTTCACAAGTAATTAAAGCTGTTTACTGAGCCCTGGCCACTGCCACCTTAAACCAGTGCATGTTTACTGCTCAGTGCATAATAATGGCAAAGGAGATAAAATACATAAGTCTGGTATTTCTGGATAATCCAAAAAAAAAAAAATGCAAATGTTAGTATATTTGTCAGTCTAGTTAACACTCTGGTTATATATATATATATCAGTGCCAGTGTAGGGACGAACAGATGCATGCTCAAGGTCTTCTGCAGTGCATGATTGCAGATGCGTGACGTCTGCCCTGAGCTTGGCTAGCCTGAGAGACATGATTTATACAAATCATTTGTTTCATCATACCACCTGATGGATCGGTCCAGACCTCCCGGATACCCATTTTTCAACTTACCTGAAAATATCAATGAAAGCCGAAAGCGCAGGTGTTGATAACAGTCAAGTCTTTCTTTCACCCAAGGTGGATTAACAAACAGGAGATGGGCCATGAGTACAGTCAGACCAGATGTATACAGTATAAGAGCTCTTTGCCGGTGCTGAAAAATACGCAGCATATTCACACTCCTTTAACCCATGAAGCACTCGTGTAATAAGCAATGTCCAGACAGCGAGGTTTGGAGGCAAGCCTCTTCCACAGAGCACCGTGCGAAGAGGAACTTCACCCCACTACACATCGGCCTGTCTGCGCTCGAGAGCTCAAAATGCTGTCCACACTTGAATGAGCTCTAAATTACACGCTGTACTGAATTATTCTGCAATCACATTTAGTCAGTTGCACTCACGGAGCCTCCGTGTGTGATGAAATGAGCTAAGTTTGTTTATCGGAGAAACACGACTGCAGAACTACTGGAAAAAGAAAAACATTGACTCAATGACTAGACATGGAGACGAGTACAGTAAATCTACGTAAATACACTGAATTGAAAATGCTGCGCAGCCTTTGAGCGTAAAAGCTGTTTTAATCGAGAGCTCACTGGGTTTGTTCACTGACAATTCCAATTAAGATCTATTTAAACGAGATATTTCTAGCCTAGAATGCAATTCGCTATTACAAAAAAAAAAAAGAAGAGAAAAGCTGAGTTACACTTAGCAACAAAAACCGATACATGAGTATGGATGGCGAAACTGGTCGAGGAGATGCAGAGGATATTGGCTGTCTGTTTTGCAGAGAGAATTTGAAGTATGTTGCGCATGTGAATTGTGGTGAGTCCATGTGGAATAAGTGAAAAATTGGATTGATCAAAATTCTTGCCACAGATTCATCCGATTGTCAGCCCTCTGATCGAGGATCTGATTACGAAGTCAGGGGTGACTAATTTTGGGCTGAAATTGGAGCAAATCCATACAGTGATACATATATCTGGTCTAAGAGTTGCCTACGTAGCCCTTACACCATATAATTTTAGCTGCAGTGCACCCCTGGATGAGGTGCCAATCCATTACAGAGCCCACATATACACTATGGATAATACGCGAATGACAATTAGCATAATCTGCATGTCTTTGGACTGTGGGAGGAAACTGGAATACCTAGAGGAAACACACCAAGCACGGGGGGGGGGTCATGAAAAGTCCATGCACACAGAGGAAGGAATCGAACCTGGCTGGAAATCGACCCTGAGGTACAATGCGACAATGCTAACCACTAAGTTTATTCATTTATTTAATAGCGTTTAAATTAGGACACATAATTTTGGGGGGGAAATTAAATATAATGGGATATTTTATATATTATTTTATTTTTAGCATTTTTTGGAAGGAGTCTCCAGTACCAGCAGAGAGAAATAAATCTGTAAATTTAAGTTTTCCCATCATGCACTGAAGACATGCCATAACGAAAGTGATGAAAAGGGGTACTTGATTTCATGAATGCTCTGTAACATTTAATGTATATCACCGACATAAAGTACAACTTGGCATTCTTTAAATAAACAATGAAATAAAATATTGCAATCATTGATACCTTGCTGTGGAATGAGAGGAATTAATAGTAAAAAAAACATAGTTGAATTATTTCCTGTTACGGCACACTCTGTTGTGTTTTATTCCTTGCCTACACTATCTAGCACCTCGCATAGAGCAACTTGATGTATAAGCAAAGCACCTAATAAACAAAAGGAACGGAATGCTAGGCAACGCTGCGCTCACCGTGTGTGCTCAACGATGTGATATAAATGTGCCTAGCTCCCTCTAAGAATTCATGAGGCTTTTCATTCTGCCGGCACAGTGGTCCATATACCACATCTAAGCTCATCCTGCATCAAAGGCTTTTTTCGCAGAAAATGGCGCCGATCAGTCCTCGCAGTTTTGAAATCTGAGACAATTCTTCTGACAAACTGTCCATTCGAAAAACATACGGCGTGGGCACCTCGAGAGAAGAATGTAAAGTCATTCTTTCCCTTCCTGCTCCCGTCTTGACGAATATCGATAAAGAAAACGGCTGATGACGACAGAAATCAAACATCGTCTACGTTCTATCCCGGCAGTTCAGGGTTCGATCGCTTTGTAAGTCAGCTTGTAAACAGTGAGGAACGTGGGCAGCCTGGTTGAACTGACCCTCCAATGACCTTGTGCTGTTTTGTTGAGCACTTGAAGACACATGCTGCTGTTTTCTAGCGAAAACAAATAGCTAGCGTCGAGAGAAAGGGATGTTTCTATGCGCCACTTTCTAACTAACACACACCGCTGATAAATGGATGGGCAAAAGGTTAAGCATGGCACGGCTAATCCTCCTGGGAACTGTCTCACCTCGGTGGCGCCTCCATTTTGTATCAAAAAATAATGTGTTTAAGGAGGAGAAACCTTGGATGCAGTGAGACATTTCACCAGGAGCCTTCCTGGAAACAGAAAGCACTCCTTCAATGACGTTTTTTTTTTTTTTTCTGTGTGTGCAAATGCAATATTTATTATACATATTAATAACTGCAGGAGCTGCACATTTACTGTGGGAGTTTATTGTGGTGATTATCATCTCCAAACACAAAATGGGAAGATAAGATCCCTGTCAACATGAATTTACATCTATAAATACATTTTTGGAATTAGACAATGAGGAATATGCCCTGCATATGCTTTAGGTGACTTCATCATTCATCACTCCTGGAAAGTCACAGCTGTCTAGACAGTGGTTGGGAAAGATTTTTTTTTTTTTTTTTTTAGCAATATTCCTCTGACTTGGGGATTCTTAAGCAATGACCTCATTACCTGAAAATAGATCGGACAGACGCCATATTAATCAAATTGTCATTAGTTGATCAATGTGTATATACTCTATATAAATCATGATCAAGTCTTAACAATTTGAAGGGTTATACATTTGTATCACCAGCAAAATTAGCAAACCTCATCCCCACAGGCTACGAATCATGGATCCACTTTGAGAACCACGACTCTCGATAACCTCTAACTCCCAAACATTTACCCTTAAGTATCTGTTTCTGGATTCACATGTCTGGTCGTTATTAGACACGTCTAAGGGTCTCCTACACTCGTCCAGGCCTCCAAACCATACAGTCACATGGCCCCGGTGCTGGAAAAATGATTAGTCAAGTCTCATTTGAAGCCCCTAGGCCACTGGAGCGGACGCATATTTTATTTCCCTGTGTCATCTGCTAAAGTCTTCAAACTGTCCTGACGCGTTTGTTCCACTCCAAAATTTTTCCACATTATAAACCAATTGCCTGGGCGACACTGAAACCGGGTGATCATGCATAACTGTGAACGTTCAGAGAAGGTGTACATTTAAAAACCCCTCACTTATATCCTTAAAGCCAAAAATCACACCGGATGAGTATTAGGCTGCATCTAGTATTTTTTTTTTTTTTTTTACAGATCAAGTCACCCAGGAATCATGTAAACTAAACTCCAAAATCCGAAAGTACAGGAATCCTTGCAACATAAATCACAGTTAACACGTCAAAACCTTTTTGTTTGTATAGCTTATACTGTAAGTAGATTTGTATTTTCCTGCAAACTATTTAAATTCTTACACTGTACTATACAATATGAAAATTCCTCCAATAAAAGACGCATGACAGGATTTTTGTTAGATTACTCACGGCTGTCAGAGTCATGGCAGGTGTTAAATAAGTATTAGTATAAATAGTGCCACAGGTTACTCGTGTACCTGCAAATAGAGCTGTCAGAGTGATTAGAAGTTGTGTGGATTTTGAAATGTTTTTTAAAAAAATTATATTTCAATAACGCTCAAACGTTACAGATTTGGAATGTTGGACCATTTAAACAACGGTACACCTAGAAGGCATTAGACCATGAAATGCATAAACAATAATAAACAATAAACATGAATAAACAATAAATTTCCTGCTGAATAGGAACAAACCAGACTAATCTGCTAGACCACAGCGCTGTTCAGTTATTAATTCTGATTGGTCAGAAGGTGGTAATTAATCTTCTATCGCAGCAGTGCTGACACTAGTGCTGATTTCAAGCTTATGCTCTCAGTTGAATACAATACCATTTCTATAGTAACCACTAGCACAGCGATGACATGGGCTACACTCACATTACCAACCTGAAGTGACTCAATTCTGATTTTTAGCCTGATGTGACACACAAATCTGATGTTTATTAGATCTAATCTGAGTCACTTTCGAATGTGGTCCTAAAATTGGATAATATCCAATATACGGTCATGCAACTTAATGCGACTTTTTGCCTCTGCACATGTCTTCCTTCTTCTGGACCTTAAGAAATACACACTGCTTGCCATTCTCAAGCAAAAAATCCAAGCATATTTCCGGCTAGAGTAACAGAACACATCAAGATGGTTCTTGGAATTTTTCTGTCTGTTTGTTTGTGAAAACATCACGCGAAAACTACTGAACAAATTTTAATGGACCTTTCACAGCTATGTTTGGCCCTAACCCTAGGTAACATATAGGCTTTGTTTCATCACAAGCGGCCTACAGGAAGAGGAGATCTGCTACTTTGAAATTTAAATGGAAAATGCCCTTATATCATAATAAAATAACTTTAATCTCAAAATTCAACAGATGGCGCTGTACATTTTTTTATATACGCTTATAAAGGTGCAATTCTTCTTCTTCTTTGTCTTTAGGCTGTTCCCTTTCAAAATATACTTAATAAACGTGATCTCACACCTTCATTGCATTCACTTCATGATGACACAAACGTTTTAGTTAATTCGAAAGTTTAACAGATGTCGTTTTTAAAACGTGCTTATGAGTGTGAAATTAAACTCCACGTCAACAAATTTGCGGGTACATCTAGTGTTTAATAACAGTCTGACATTTTTTTTTTTTTTTCAACAAAGAAAAGTGTTAATGTGTTAATAATTTCCCGGAAGTGAGTTCAGAACTAATCTAAAGCACTGTCACACTAAAAAAACATCAGAGAAGTTCAGAAGCTTCAAATAGAATGAACG